>CAJNIZ010038958.1:1948-15666 GCA_905231905.1 Symbiodinium pilosum | reverse complement strand
TATCCTCCTTTTGAGATATAGTATTTTATATAAGGAATACTATCTTACTGGGTTTAACGACCAAAAAAACACTACTCAAGAGGAGATACTGAAAACAAAGGGTTTAGGGTTTAGTCATCCTGGGATTCATATGGGAATTTCCCCAAGTTAGTGGTGCTTTTTTGGTGGTCCCTATAATAAGGACTACAGTATTTTGGGGTCTATGTTGGGGTTTCCCCTTTTCAGGGAATCTAGCTTGTATGATCGTATAGGATTTGTAAGAAAGGGAATGTGGGTACCTTGATACAGCAAGCGGAAAAGTGACTGGGCAATGAAATGGAAAGTCTGAACCGCATGATCTACATTGGTCATGCAAGCAAATTTGATGAGTCCGTTAAGGAGGGCTATGCGAGGACTACTTGGAAAGTCGGGTGGACTAAGTATGTAGGCTAATGTTAGCTGGGTTTGTTGTGTGGCTTACATGGATTCTAGCTACACTTGCTCGTTCCCCCCGACCCTTCGCGTATGATGTCGATGTTGAGCTGCATGGGAGTGTATCAAAACAACGGGTTGTGGGAACCCCTCGGTATAGGGGATTGCAGAGGAATCGTCAGGTTCCCCTTTTACCGCTGCGCTGGGCCACCCATATAAAGGTTCACAAGTGGAGCCTTGTTCAGTACGTACATCGATTCTGGGGCCATGCATTTTGGTGTACGGGCACTTTTCTTCAGCTTGCACGCAGTATTGCTCGGTCATGTAGGCAGCACGTACAGATATGTATACCATTGGTCGCCTTGATTTCTCAGTCTAAGTACACACCGCTAGTCTTGTCATTTGGCATCAATTTGCGGGGCGTGCTATGGGGCATGGAAGAGTCTTGCACCACTTAAGATCCCCGACAGAATACAATTTTTGAGGGTATAAGGTGTACACAGTGGTGCAAGATTTCCTGCATCCACAGCAGCACGTTGACAAGGACAGATGCTACAGCTCCCAGTATCAGCTCATAAAATTCAAGGTCCGCGTGTTTCTAAGAACGGAGGTTCCTTGGCGTTTAGGGTCTAAGGTCCCTCAAACACGAAAATCTTTGCTATAGGGATTTCCGCAAAATCCTCTGTTTTTAGAAGCCTCGGACTTCAAACCCCATATCACCCCTATGTAAAATCAAAACCGCATTCCGTATCCCCACTGGGCCTTAGAGTTTAGGGTTGCCGACACGACCCCTAAGCTCTGGAAAGCCTAGGGAAAAAAGGAGCAATCCTCAGACGGGATCATGTCGCCAGCGCATGGTTTTGGAACCAACTCTTAACCCCAAACCCTCAACCCCAAACCCTAAACCCTAAAACCCTAAACCCTAAACTCTAAACTCTAAACCCTAAAAACCCTAAACCCTAAACTCTAAAGCCTAAAACCCTAAGCCCTAAACTCTAAACCCTAAACCCTAAACCCTGAACCCTAAACGTGAAATGGAAGTTGGGATGCTGTTTTCATCTTCAGGGTTTAGAGTAGGTCGCGGGGCTTAGGGTTTAGGGTTTAGTTTAGGGGGTTTAGGGTTTAGGGGGGCTTAGGGTTTAGGGTTTAGTTTAGGGGTTTAGGGTTTAGGGTTTGGGGGGCTTAGGGTTTAAGGTTTAGTTTAGGGGCTAGCCCAGACCCCCTAAAGGATCCAAAACATGGAACCCCCTAATATCCCCTTAGTTTCCCCAATGTAGTAATGGGTTCATATTGGGGGGTTCCATTTTTTGGATCCTTTAGGGGGTCTGGGAGTAGGTATAATTATTACGAAGCACGAGTGCCATCTTGAACAAGGAACAGCTTCAAGCACTGTAGGATATGACCTGGTTATAGCTGGGTGGGTCTCAGGCACGTGTGGGAATCTGGCTCCGGTTTCAGAAGACTGTCTGAAATCACATGACATGCTCACCCACTAATAGGTGAGCTACGCAGGGCGCAGTTATGAAAATCATTCTACTTCCATTGAACCTGTCATGTAGAGGCCTTAAACATTACAACAATCGGACCGCATCATCGTTCATATTCCTTACGTAAGCCTAGTATACTATATCCGAGCACCCTATTGCAATATTTAGACCCTCAAGTACACAGCATAAGAAGAGGATCATCTCATAAGGCTTTAGAATAGGTTTTTTTCGGTTTAGGGTTTAGGATTTGGTGATTTCCATAAATAGGGAGATCCCCGTATATACCCCAAAGCAGCATTGATTATGGGCAGCGCCAAAAGAAACCTGCAACTTAGGGAAACTCCCTAAACCCCTAAACCCCTAAACCCTAAACCCCTAAACCCTAAACCCTAAACCCCAAACCCTAAACCCTAAACCCTAATGCAACTTCGGGAAACTCCCACATGTCGCCTTACAGGTGACCATGAAAGTGGTGGACGCGGTGAAAGCCTTTCTGCTCAAAGCTGTTCGAAGCTGACTGCTTGGCGCGCTCGATGCCAGAGCAAAAACAAGGGGTCAGGGGTTTAGGGTTTAGGGGTTTAGGGGTTTAGGGTTTAGGGGTTTAGGGTTTAGGGTTTAGCAGTTTTCCTGAAAACTCTAAGGGAAGAGCCAGTTTCCAAATGTTACGCATGCTGCGGCTTGTGACCAGCATACGGGTGATGACGGGTAGTAGTCATGAAAGTGCGCATAGCCATAGATATAACACCATTTAGCACGATGATAATTATGGTCGTTAAAAGAGGCAGTAATGGCAATGCGGTGGATGGAGGAATTCTTGCACCACATAAGATCCGCGAGATAAGGTGGTAAAAGGTACGCTCCCCAAACCCCAGCCCGTAAGCCGGAGATCCTAAATCGGTTTAGGGTTTAGGGTCTAAACCCTAAACCCTTTTAATCCAAATCTTGCAGCCCTGAGCCGCAAGACCCTGAACCCTAAAATCGCAACCCTAAGCCCCTTAGGGTGCAAGGACCCAGATTATGAGTGTTTTACTATCATATTGATGGTGCCTATAACCCAAACCGCCATATGCCCAAAACACGAGCATCCGCCTTTGCGCAGTTCTGGCTGAAATCGAGGAGGGCTGGCCGCAGCCTCTGCAATCTCGAAGAGTGATAAGGGTTTAGGGTTTAGGTTGAGGGTGCATGGGGCTTATATTGGGGTTAAATTAGGATAATGGAAAAGCACATGGAAACTATTATAATGGGGTTATATAGGGATTATAGGGTATATTAGGGTCATATAGGGGATACTGGAAAAGAGCATGGAAACTACTATAATGGGGTTATATAGGGTTTAGGGATGAAGGGTTCAAGGCTGATGGCTTGGCGTTAAGGGTTTAGTGCTTCGGTTTGAGGGTTTGGGGTTTAAGGCGTAGGGATTAGGGCTTCGAAACATTCTTTGGTCATCAGCTCAGTCGACACCAATATTTGGTCCGACATCCTAGACCCTAAATCCTACAGCTTCAAGTGACAAGGTCAGCTGATAGCATGGATGCCCGCAAATCATGCACCACCCTCCTATTCATTGAGTAGCTTCAGTGCCAACAGTAGAAGTCAGAAAGTCGGTACCCTAACCCAAGACCTTCAAAGCCAGTAAAGCGGCCTAAATCATCCTAAACCCTAAACCCTAAACCCTCAAGCAGGGTAAACAGAAATTGTATTCACGCCCAGCCACTTGACAGGTTTTTCAGCAATAAACATTCGGCAAGTGAGCTTATTTTGGGCCTTTTAGAGCAAATTTTGGAATTATTGAAGCGCGCGGAGCCACGTCAGAAGAGGAAAGCGAGCANNAGCAGGTTTGGCGAGCAGGTTGGGCTTCAGCAATAAATGCAATAAACACTCAGCAAGTGACCATGTCAGAAGAGGAAAGCGAGCAGGTTGGGCGAGCAGGTTGGGCGAGCAGGCCTTTTTTCCACAAACGCTTTTCCACAAAAGTAAAACAAAAAACCGCTCAAAACCCGGTCAAAATCGCTCAAAACTCCGGACCTGAACCCTATACAATTTCTATAAATCATCCTAAACCCTAAACCCTAAACCGTGATCTTATTTCCGTAGTCCAACCTTCTGGATGTTTCTGGCCTTTACGGTTACTGGTGCCAGAGTTCCGCCACGAAAGCCCAATGCCCCTGTACACTGCTCAGGCTAAACACTATCATTATAATAGTAGCTTCCAGTTTCTTTCCCGTTATTCCTAAAGTAGCCTCCATTTTCTATCCCTTTATTCTAGTAGCTTCCAGTTTCTTTCCAATTATTCCTATATAACCCCGATAATTCTAATCCGTATATATCCCTATATAACCCTACACCATGTCAGGAGCTGGACCCGGCGGAGGGGAGGGCTTGCCCAAAAACCATAGGTCTCATAAGCAACTCTCTTCGAAGACTCCCTACGGCAAGGATCAGGAAACTTCCACTTTGACGATTTTTGGGGTCAAGAGAATTTTGTCTTAACTTCCAACCCTGGCTCTGCAACCTAGACCCTTAGTCCTAAACCTAAACCCTTAGTCCTAAACCCTAACTGGTTATCATAGAAAATTTTGCAGGTATGCGCCGGATGAGACAAAGCAGTGCTTCTTCAACACTCACGGGCTTGGCTCTGAGAGGACGTAGGGTTTAGGTTTTCTGGCCTTGGGTTATAGAGATTCTGTAGGGGTTATATAGGGATAATAGACCAGAAAATGGAAACTACTATTTAGGGTTCAGCGTTTAGGATTTGGGGTAGGAATGAAAAATGGAAAAGATAATGGAAACTTCTATAATGGGCTATATAAGGATGACTACAAGGATGCATTCCTTCATTCCTAGCTAGTCAAAGGTAAGTTCAGGGCGAGGAGTTTTTAAGCACCCCCAAAGACTAACATTAAATGTCTGCCTCTCCTAGATCAGGCTAGGGGACACTTGAGATTAGGGGTGAGTGGGCCTTTGATAGCGAAGGAGTGGGAAAAGGAAGAATAAAACTGCTGTGTAACGTGCGGTGGGGGTCAGGGGTTGGACGAGTAGGTTGAGGGCATCGGCAACGCTACCCTAAACGTTAAACCGCGCAGTATGGGGCTAAGTTGCTGGCTGTTACTGCGGACTGCAGGAATGGAAAAGAGAATAAATGCTAGGAAGCTCTTGGGATAACTTAGGAATATGGGGGCTTCGAAAGGCATCCACCACTTACCAAGAACCGCTAGGTCTTGACGGATGCCAGAGAGAGAGAGAGGGAAAACGCAAAGCCATTTTGGCCCAAGTCTTTGACCCTGCCTTCTCCGTTTGGGGAGGGCCGTCAGGCGCCGGCCCCTCTCCTTCCTGGGGGCCTTCCCTGGGCGGGCGAGGGGTGGACGTGCGCCCTGACGGGGAGCGGCTTGAGCAGCATAACGCTGCCATTCAACGTTCAAACTGAGTAACAGCGCGCCGCCTCGCAGAGTTAAACCTGGACGTTGAGGGTCACGCTGTCAAAAGGGAATTGGACGTAGTTCACGCTGCCGAGGGAAAGCGGAACCCATAGGCCCCTTCGCGTGGAAAGCTGGAAACTCGGTGCTGTATGACTTTGTAGGGAATTGGAGTCTTTTTTTCTGAGTAGGGTGCTGATCCGAATTGGGACTGAACTTCCTAGGCACTTTGCAGGGTCGAGATTGTGGGATGGGAAGAAAGTAAGCTTTGGGAGAAATAAGCGCAAGCCATGGCCGATCGCCGCACGCCTCAAAGTGAGGGAACCGGACATATGGATACAACAAGCAAAGGGACAGGAGTTTCCACATCGACAGCTGGGAGAGATGATGCAACTACAGGAGTGGAAGACAGTGAAACTATAACACGCGAGAGACGACGTGGAACAGAGAGGCCCCCCGTTGCTACACTGCAAGGGGAAAAGGAAGTTTGCTGGTACTGCAACTCTGGAGGAAAAATTAAGACGGCGCACACTTACAGGGAAGGCTGCCTCAAGTACATCCAGGGTGCCACAAGGCTGGAGATGGAACATGCTGCAAGAGGAGGGAAAGCGGGCCGAAAGAGATTACTGGAGAAATTAGGGCAACAAAAAGCACAACGATCTCCAGCAGAACTTCGACAAGACCAAGTCAACAGAAGAAGGAAGAAGCTACATCACCAAGGACAAGTTCGACTACGGCAAGAGGAGAGACACTTCGACAAGACCAAGTCAACAAGAAAAAGGAAAAGACCGAGAAGAAGGAAGAAGCTACGTCGCCAAGGACAAGTTCGACTACGGCAAGAGGAGAGACACCACTACAAAAAGTGGGAAACAAGAAGAAGCCAAAAGAATCTCCTCCAGGGAGCCCGACGGAGGAAGAATCAAGCCCTGACATGGTGGCGGTGATACTGGGAGAAGCAAAGGAAAGAGCAGTGAGGCCGATGAAGCGGCAACTCACAGCTACCCAGCCTGCGGAGCGCACTAGACAACAATCGCCAGAGAAATCCGGAGTACCAGAACCACCGCCAGTGAAAGCCAGAGTTCCACCGCCAGAGTCAGCGAGAGTTTCAGAAGAGCTCTTGAGGCAGAGGACGGAAGAAAACCGGCGACGGGAACAACGACTGGAGTGGCAAAACTGGGAGAACGCGGCAAAGAAGTACATCCAGCAAAGCAGACAACTTCCAGACAGGAGTGCGGCAAATGTGCCGGAAGGTAAAGTTGAGACCAAGATGGAAAAAGGGAAGCAAGCCCGACAGCTGAAAATGATCAGGAGGAGAACCGCCAAAGCCAACCATTGACGCCTCTGACCCCTCGAGATGAGTCCCCAATCGGAGATGGCAGTACTACGGAAGAACTGGAAGGGGAGGAAGAAGAACAGGTCAGTGGGAAAGAGCCACAACCACAAGAAGCAAGATCCTCGGAAAGCTGGCACAAGAATACAAGACCAGCAGAACCGCCAATGCCGAAGAGGAGGAAGATCACAGGAGAGGAGGCCCAACTCGGGCTGGACCAGATTACGTATCTGACGATGTGGATGCAGCAGAGCACAGAAAGAAGACAGGCCTGGGAGAGGGAATATCCTGATCAAGACAAGGACGTCATCAGCCTGGCAAGGGAAATACAACATATGGACCATATGGACGTGCAGCTTGGCGACGGTGCAACAATGCAATGTATTCACAGTCAACTGATGGAATGGGGTATAACAGATATGGTAGGAATAGGGCTTCAGGAGCAGACGCCAGAGACACCTCAGTGCAGGGAGTAAACTGGAAAGGGAAAGAGGAGAGCATTTTCAATCTGTGACCAGACTGGACAACAAAGATACAACACGTGATTTCTTGATAGGGACAACGAACAATACTGTGACATGGGAGAATTTTGCGAAAAGGGAGAGAAGTGAATTCAGCACGCCGCTGGGGACTTGTCCACATAAGATGGAGGGGACCTGGCATACCGAGACCATTACCGTGACCATGCGAAATTCGCTATACCCGCCTGGAAGGGGATATGGTGATAGGGTGTAGGGGCTTACCTAAGGTGGAAGCGGGAAATTTGAAGTCGAAGACGACATAATTCCGGATGCAAGGGAGGTACAGAGGGAGATGTATAAAGCTGTGTAAAGGAGGAAGTAGTGAAGCAACGGTAGGCGTTACCACTGAAGCAGTGAGAAGCGAGGGGCACATGGAGATTCAAATGATTTGAGCGGGAAGGGGAAATCTCCATATGCCAACCTCTCCTCGGCTTCGTTCTCCGACTTTGATTCCCGGAAAGGTGAAAGCGTGCTGGATAGGGGACAAGGGTGCATATATGGGTTTTGCCGGGTATTGATCCAGCGAACGCGGAAACCATCCTGCCAGACATATCGGACCGTGGGCTGGAATTTCGCCTCCGCGACACCTTCGGGTGTCGCATAGCCTGTAGAAGAAGAAGAAGGGAAAACGCCAGCAATCGGGCAGCAGCATAGTTGTTGACTATACTAGTGGTGTCTCCTGGGCTGGTTACCCGAATGCGTGCGGTGTGTACCTGCTTGGTACCCGACTTGACCAATGAGACAGCGGGGCTCGGCGCAGTGCGCCGGCTGGCCCGTAGGGGTCAGCTCAGCCCGAAGAAGAAGAAGAGAGAGAGAGAGAGAGAGTTCTCCCCACGTTACGCAGTGTTTCTTGTGCTGGATTCGGCTTCCGCTGATTACTGCTGCTGCGTCTACTACCAGCACTGCTACTGCTACTACGTTCTTTTCTACGATGCCACTAGTAGTAGGAACAATGACAGCTGGAATATTGACCGTAGGAATAATGACAGTAGGAATGCTGACAGTAGGAATCATGACGGTTGGAATTGTGAACCTTAAGTCCTAAACCCTAAGCCCTGATGCTGCTGCCGCTGCCGCAGCCGGTTCGCCCTTTGCTCAGGTATGAGATCTTTCAAGCCGCGCGTGCACATGGCGGGCACCTGTCAGTTGCGTGCTTGTGGTACTAGTGCTTATTAAGGGGGAAGTCCTAAAAAGGCCAGGGCTTAGGGTTAGGGGGTTTGGGCTCAGGATTTAGGGTTCAGCGTTTAGAGCTTAGGATTAGGGTCTAGGGTTTAGAGCTTAGAATTTAGGGCTGAGTGAGTAGCGTTGAATCCAACAAATTATTCAATATGGGCACCCTTGCAAGCTAAACCTTGAAGCCTAAGCTTGTAACCCTAAATCCTAAACCTGAAAAGAGGCGCCATAATTTGAAAAAAGACTCCAACCCTAAGCCCTAAAACGCTAAGGAAACATTTGGGCTAGGGACAAAATGTTGATTTCCCCCCCTACCCCTGAATACCAGACACTCCACGTAGTTTGATGGAGAAAAAGGTGATTAAATGCAGGACCATAACCCTTAAACCTTTAACCCTTAACCCTAAAATGAAGGGCTAGCGGCGGAACCCTAAACCCGAAACGGTAAACCCTAAACCGGGGCGGATCTTCTTAGGTGAGGGTTGGTCAGCTAACAGGAATCTCCCAGGTGCTGAGTAGGGAATGGCGCAGGCTTAAGATTTCGGGTTTAGGGTTTAGGGCTTGGATGGACATTGGGAATGATCTAGAGAATGTACTTGCCCTCATTTTGCATTAAGCCTCAGCAGTTTAGGGCCCAAAAAGGTAGTAGGTAGGGCAAACTGGAATCTGGTCATATCTTGTGGCCGCGTACACACATTTTAGATAACACGAGTGTTGCGCAATATACCTAAACCCCAAACCGCCATGTGGGTGTGTCTCCTCAAAACTGTCCCCTGTAATCCCGAAGAAGGAAGTCAAAAATCCTCTTGTAATTCCCATGCATCCCTGAGTTCCGGAGGGTATCCCCTGCTTTCTAAAGCCAAACCCCTAAACCCAAACCCTAAACCCTAGACCCCCTAAACCCAGACAATCACATTCCTGGGCTGGTATGCCCACGTATTCACACAGGTCAGGCTTTGCGCTTTGGGGTGTAGGGATGTCCTGCTTCAATCAACTTCAGAAAGCCAACCATGTCATGTCAAAGCTCCCAAACAGATGGTTTAGGTGTACCTGCATCCAAGATGTATGTACAATAATGGCCTTTTTGATTTTTATGAATGGAAAATCGGGTTTTTGGGACATGTTGTCGCTACTTTTTAGGGTTTAGGGATTTAGGGTCCCCGCATGGTCCCCGCCAGTACTAGTGACACAAAGAAGAATATAAGAGCCACTGTTTACAAGGGACCATTAAGTTAAGGGTGAACATAGGGTCCGTTTAGTAGTTAAGTATAGTGCCGCATGGAATCCCTAATAGGAACACTAATGTCCATTGCCTCTATAGGAAATACAGACCCTAAACCCTCCTAATCCCTAAACCCCAACCCCTACACCCTAAATATAATTCACCGTTGCTCATAGGGTTGCCGTTCTACACCCCCCTTCTTGTAGCAAGGGCGGCATTCGGGGTTTACAAGGGGTTGAAAAACCGTGAGCGTCAGCTCGCGCAGGGGCGGGCGCAGGCAACAGTACTTTCTGATATGCAGTGATTATATTGCATGTGGGACTTAGGCCGCGCGAAAACCCCACACGCGCAAGACGGCGCAAGGGCTGGCGCAATGAACCCCTAACGTTGGGACATCGGCACTAGAATTTAGAACAACATCCATGTAGGGACCCGGAAATGATCAGCATTATCCATGGTGGTCACTAGTTGTCTTGGGCCTTACCAAACATGTCAGGCGGATATGGGTGTGGACTGCTTCTTACCACTGGTTAGCAAGGAATGAAGGAATGGATCCTTATAGTAGACTTAGTAGACCCTATACAACCCCAATCCTATGGTACATTATGGTACCCTGAACCCTAAACCCTAAACCCACATTCCCTGCTATAGGGGTAAGGGTTTGCAGGTGGATACTCGGATCTGGCGAGGGTCTTCCTGTCCTGCAACAAGGAGATCCTGCGTTTAGGGTTTAGTGTTGAGGGGTTTAGGGTTTACGGTTCATGGGGTCTAAGGAGTGGAGGGAATCTTGCGACACTTATGATAGCTCATATGCTGTAATTCCCAGCGCATCAGGGAGATTATTCGGGAAGGTGCAAATTTCTTCCATGCATACTACCATGACCTCAAGCTTCCACAGCTACTTACTGCTGAAATTCTTCTATATAGTCCCGCAAGCCTAAATCCTCCAACCTTGAACCCCTAACCCTAAACTCTTTATCATGAGGCATCCGTTTGGCTTCTAACTAATGCGGCAGTCGTGCCTGCTTTCTTATTATTGATTTCACGCCGTCTCCCTATTTCTAAGACCCCCTCCCACCCCTCAGAAGGATTATATTGGTAAATGGTACCCATATAGAATGCCGAAATATGCATTGTCGGGCGGTGAGAGGTGCATGAGAAGTGAGGATCCTTGAATCTTGTGGGTTTGATTGAAGCTGGACTTTGTTTTGCCGCATGTAGTTTAGGGTTTGGGGTGTACGGAAGTTGCAGCTTACGTGGACACCGTTTGACATGTTCTTGATTAGCTAGGAGACAGCCAAGGATTTCTGGTATGCCAAGGAGCATTGCGTCCTGCCCTGGAGGACAAGGACAGGGCATCGCTCAAGCTTGAGTTTGCCGTGAGTAAGAAGAACAGCATGGAGGTGCTGAAGCAGGAAGCCCTTGACAAGGAGCTGGGTTCCACTATGGGCTATTAGACCTTAAAATTCCCTATTAGGACCCTATTAAGGGTAGATTAAGGTACCCTTAAGGTCGAATAGCCCATAGTGGTTTGGCCCTCGATGATATCGCAACACGGCTGGCTGAGTTGGAGGAAAAGAAGTCCCGCCTCCCTACAGAGAGAGGGCTCCTGGAACAAGGCCAAGCATGATGCCAGTGAGGAGGCCACGAAGAATCCTGTGCGGCTCTATGCCGTGTGCCATAAAACGACTCCTGCACCAGCAAGTATGAACTTAATTTTGACGTGGCAAAATGTCTCTGAAACCCCCTACCCTAAGCCTTAAGCCTCGTATCGGCCCCTTATATTGTATGGCCTTCTACAATCTCCATACATTCCAGGGCTACCTCGGGATACAAGGATTCTGAGAAAGTCCCAGGGTTCCTGACAAAGGACTATCAAGGAAGAACTACTGATCTTCGGAAAGCTCAGATCAGTATGCCGCCTTTGCTGACCATGCTTTCTTCAACCCGGTATATGGATCTTTAAGCATCATTTATCTTTGTGGGGCTCCCCCTCAGCAGGAAAATCCCATTCTGCGGCTATCTTGTGGGGCCACATTTCGGGAAATGCAGACTGTATATTACCCCCCCCCCCCACCCACTTGGACATGGTACCTGTTTTATTTTGGCTTGAGTGGCGCAGCTAGGCATGTGAGAAGGCAGAGGTAGAGGTTTAGGGTTTAGGGTTTAGCCTCAGATACTTTTTAAAACATCCTGCATGGCCCTCAGTACCCTAAACCTCTTGAAGTATGGTGTTGTAGCTTACTTTGGTCATGTAGGGTCTTAGTATCCACCAGAGCTTCCTGTGGTATACTTTGGTGGGTCCTGGACGTCGGGAATGTATTAGATCCTGTTAGTAAGCCCTCTTTGCCGTAATTCTAGTTTCTTATAAACCCTAAACCCTAAACCCTATAAGTAGGATATCTAACCCATTCGAAGCCATAGGGTCCCACAAAGTAGGGTCCCTCAAATGGCCCGACGATGATATTGCCAGTTTTTCAGGCGGTTTTAGGTTTAGGGTTTTAGGGTTTAGGGTTTAGGGGTCTGCAAGAGAAAAAAACCTGCGCAGGAGCCTTCGAAGATCATGCACATCGGGACGAATCCTCTGTCACTTGCCTACCTCGACGCAATGCATTCTCTCTTGAATGCTTGATAGTGACTCCTCATGCAGTGTTCCTCCTTGCTCTATGTTGCTTACTGGTTCTTAGAAGAAATCAAGCGAATATAATCCATATTAATATATATGTATATATACATATATATATATATACATATATTTACAAATAAAACCCCCACTGTATATTCCCTTACTCCCTACTAACCCTTATTCCCTCCTAACCCCCAGGAAGGTTGGGTCCTGGTAGGGGGTGCTTGAAGTTTAGGCAAGGGCGTTGTTGAGTGCGTTGCACGTTCATGGCACATAAGGTTAGGTTGGGGTAAGGATGTATAGGCACACTAGAATATTTGCCATTATCCCTGGTGGTCATTATTAGAGCGTGGGGGCCCAACCAAAGGTCAGGTAATTCCGAAAACGCGTCTCATGAGTCGGTCCCTTCATCCAAGCAATATGCGCTTCACAAACCAACTCGCCTCAGGGACGCGAGGCACTGCGGTTTCATCCGGTATGGGGGGGTCTCAGAGACTTGTTTCTGTTGCTTTCTTTGTTGACGACTGCTTTTCCAGCGGAGATTCAATAGCAGCATCACCTGCGTTCATGTTTACATTTGAGCTATAGTTTGAACTCGTAGACTCGCAGTATTCCCCTTCGTAACCTCTATAATACTCCCAGGAGTTTAGACTTTAGCTCATGTGGTAGTTTCCCAAAACAAGGGGGCTACAATACAGACAGCAATATACTCTAGTAATTTTTGGGGGACTCCCAAAAAGGTACCCCTAGTTTTAGAAAACCTCCATGTGGGTATTGGTCCAAATTCCCTATAATACGGGGTCCTATATTTGGGTTCCCATTATAATACGGGGCCCTATATAAATTTCCCCCATTTTGGGAACAGTAATTTAGGGAAACTTCCAAAAAGGTACCCATAGTTTACCCTAAACCCTACACCCCAAACCCTAAAACCCGAAACCCCTAAGCCCTAACCCTAACCCTAAACCCTAAACCCGTAGCTGTTCGGCTGAGCCTTGCGGACAGGTCAGCCCGAAATGCTCGAACGACGATCTCCTACTGAGAGGCAAGGCTGAGGCAAAGAGCGGAGTTTAGGATTTGGGGTCTGGAATTTGGGGTTAAGGGTTTAGGTAGGGTTTAGGATTTGGGGGTTCTGGATTCGGGTTGGTTAGGTTGGGCAGCCTTTAGGCTTTAGGGCTTAGGGTTGGAGGGTTTAGGGTTTAGTTGCCCAATAGCAGCCAGAATGCTTGAGAGCATTTGGATGTGATGGGTCCTTAGTTTGCGGTGCTCCATAATAAGCCCTAAACCCTAAACCCATACACCCTAAACCCTAAACCCTGAACCCATACACCCTGAAACCCCTAGGATCTACATTGATGTAGAGGCTACAAAGATGCCAGAAAGGCTTTGATTTAGAAATAGATGTCCACTTCTTCCTTGTGGCTGCTGTACGGCGGAGTACACTCCTAAAGCCCAAAACCATGGCCCTAATTCTCAACTCCTAAACTCTAAACTCCAAGCCCGAAACTTCAACTCCACACCCTAAGCCCTAAACC
>CAJNIZ010038947.1:29577-62459 GCA_905231905.1 Symbiodinium pilosum | reverse complement strand
ATATAACCCCTATATAACCCTTACATATTCCACCCTATGGTTCCAGGGATCTAATTTTTAGATCCTTTTGGCCCTAAACCCTAAACCCTAAACCCTACACCCCAAACCCCAAACCCTAAACCCCTAAAGTGTCCTCATCTGGTCTTTTGCAGAACAGCGCCAGCTCCGCAGATTTGAGGATGTCGTCTGGCCTGCACCCCAGGGGGGGGCAATAAGGGGGGGGGGGGGGGGTTTGGGGTTTAGGATTTCGGATTTAGGGTTTAGGATTTAAGGTTTAGGGTATTGGGTTAAAGGTTTAGGGCTTCAGAAACCCCAAAACCCTTGAACCCTGAATCCTGCAACATGTGTATATATAAATGTATAGGTACGAGACTATTACCTCCCCTACAGTTTATGCAATTCCCTTATAAAACATGAGTTATAAGTCAGATATAGTGTGCTTCGAAACAGAGAGGCTGTTTGGAAAACTCCTGGAGTAAACCATTGAACCAGTGAAGCATTTAACCATTGAACCAATGGATGAACCATTGCACCGTCGAACCATTGAACCAATGGTTTTCAACATATGGAAAACCATTGAACCGATGAACTATTGAACCATTGAACCAATGAATCCTTGAACCATTGAACAACTGAACCAATGGTTTCCACCATTCGGAAATCCATTAAATGGTCTCACTGGTTCACTGGATTTCCAGATGAGGAAACCCATTGTTTCAATGGTTCACTGATTCAATGGTTCAATGCATTTTCATACGGGGAATCCATTGGTTCAATGGTTTATTGGTTCAATGGATTTCCATACGGTGAAAAAAAACACTGGTTGAATGGGTCGTCTGTTCACTGGTTCCGTGGTTCGATGGTTCACCCTGCCTGTTTCGCAACAGCCCCCGTGCTTCGAAACATATATTTGAATCTCTTAGTTGTAATTTGACATATATAATGTGTTTTGAGACCATTTTGAAACTATATACTCGCTGATAAATCTTGATATGGTATACAGGGAAAGTGCAAGAAATGCAGTTCGGAAAAACGATGGGTTTCCTCGCATGGAAATCCGTTAGCATCCCTCCCATATTACATATGGACTTGCCCGCATCACCCAACTGGATTAATGGTGGATGGATTTCCGGTTCGGTGGCGTACCTCGACCCGGCGTTTTTACACATCTTCATTTTCGTAGTATATGTGTTTGCGTGGGATGGGTCAGGGCATGCTCAAACCTAGAAGGCACGGCCATTAACGCTACTACAGATCCAGACCTCGTCTTGCTTTCACATTATTCCTAGATGCACCTTTAGTTCTAGAACGGAACTGTTGAAGAGCACATTTTTTTGTCAAACTTATCCATTTTTGCCGGCCAGCGTACAATATCAGTTGGGCTAGTCTTGTATCTTATTTGGGACGAAAAGATTTCTCCTTTAAAGAACATAGGCTTGATTCTACGCAGGGCCTTATACATAGCAAATAGTGCAAAATAAAAGCACAAAATCTTCTCCATATGAAGAGAGCTCAAGCTCCAATGGGATCAAAAGAAACACCTCCAAGGACCTGGAGCTTCGACTAATCTCAAGTCAAATGTATCTCTCTTTTTTATCTTCACTGTGGAGAAGAGACNNCTTCTATTCCGTTCGTAAGACCTGAAGTTTCAGTCTTTGGACTCAAAATAGTCATTGCACCCCTGGGCTCCTGTTCTCCTCAGTATCAGGAATATTCTCATGGTCTATCATGGTCTCCAATAGATATAATATTCTCAATAATCTCATAATTCCTGCTGAAATTTGAGACACATTTACTCAGGACTGATGTAGAGAAAAGACGGAAGCCCAAGACTTGAGAATTCCTCTTAAATTTTGATATACAACTTTTCACAACACAGCTCTTACATGTCGGGGCTGAACCACCCATACAAGGGACTTTCCAACTATGATGCTTCTTGCGCCTCATGGCCCACCACAATATTTCAGTAACCAGGAAAAGCCCGCAATTTTGGAACCCTCCAAATCCATCTTCCACTGACTCACAGCTCAGGAACAGACAGCTTGTTGATGTGAGCAACAAACCTCAGGTACGGCTTCCGTGTGCATGGTTTGGGAGGCAATCCGCAGAAATAAATGAGTCCTGTGGCATAACGCGTCTTTTTCTGCAGAAGCGTATGTGTATGGACAACTACTTTGCCTAAAGTCCCGGAAGTGTAGAGGACTAAAAGGGAACAAAAAAATGTTGGGTGCCATTCTACAGTACCAAGTCCGAAATACAATACACAAACACAGTTTGCGCTTATTTTTTACTTCTCTCCTATTTGATTTTCAACTTTTGAAAAGCATTTAGGCTTCCACATTACCAGCGAATGTAACTTTCATAGGACCATAGTAGGAGGCTAGTGTTAGGGGTTACAGTTGCCAAGCTCCTTTGATTACAACCCCAAGGCACGCATCAGGGCATAGTAGGTAGGGTTTAGGGTTCAGGGTTCAGGGTTTAGGGCTTAGGGTTTAGGGTTCAGGGTTCAGGGTTTAGGGTTTAGCGTTTATTCAACCAAATGCATCTCCACACCCAGAACCTCCCACTCCTTACAACCGTGAACCCTAAATCCAATTTGCAGGCTCTGCCAGCCCTGGATTACGGACCGTAAACCCTAAGTTTAGGGCTTTAGAACAACATGGACATGCAGGCCTCTGAAGCAAACTAAACTACATAATTCCAGAGGTTCCCCATGTGTAGGACTATGCAGGATTTTGTCCATCTACAATGTGATTCTTGCTATCTCTGCCCACAGACTCACTTACGATTGTACGATTACTACGCCTAAAGCTCGGACTTCCACGAACCCTAAACCCTACAAACCGGACCCTTCTTGAAGGGACATGGGGACTTAGTAAGCATACTCAAATTCCTAGAAACCATGAATAACCCCAGTTATCCTGATCATTGTCTTACTTACTACGTTCCCGGAGCCTCCAAACAATCCCGAAACCTCGAAACCCTTGATCAAGTAAGTTTCCCGCTGCACTTTGTCCACCTCTTCTATGGCAGCTAGGGCCTCAACAGCCAGGACAGTTTGAACGATGCAGAATGCAAGTTGAGAGTTGCTGGCTTCTCTTTTTGGGAGTCGAGGGGAGGCTGGCGGTTTTGGAGGTTGGGGCCTTGGTAGCTTTGAGCTGATTATTCAGGAGATGGGGTGTTCAAAGGTTGTGTTCTGTTGTTCGCTAGATCCGAATATCAAGAAAGACCAGTCTTGTCTTTCAAGGTAAGTATAAGGAACCGTAGATCACAACTTGGATTTTGCCATACCTAGCTCAAGGGGCTGTTCTTTGCATTCCCTGGCTTCGGGAAACCGAATGAGGTGTAGGGTTTAGGGTCAAGGGCTTAGGGTTTTTCAATTTAAGGTTTGGGTTTCGGGTTTAGGAAGCGCATGCTTGGACGCTCAGGGAACTGAACTTATACAGGAGGCCTGTCATGTACTCCCCATGACTCCCTGAAGAAATCCCATAACAACCCCCACTGTTTAGCTACTTACTAAATTTCCCCAAGTATTCAAGCAGGGATGATTGTTAGGCTTGACTAGGCATCATCACCAACGAAGAACCATAATGACGATAGTGATGCAGTGCTGATACAGGTATTCAGATGACAGTAACGATAATGGATGAACTCTTGCCACGGCTGTTCTGAATCTCTCTTCACATGAACCTGTCACCAGTAAAGGCCTTCCATAGGTACGGAACTGCTTATACATTGCAAAACACGATATTTGTAAGTATAAGGCTGCTCCAAAAAAGACCTCTAAGTATTGGAAACCCCAAACCTCCTGCGCCTGTTGAAACTGCAGTCGCGATTTCACTTGACTAGCCTCTACGGCTTAAAATCCTCAACCCCAAACCTCAAGACTAAACCACACTTGTAAGGCTTACTTTTTTGAGTTGGGATTTAGAGCATAGGATAGTGTAGGCCTTCAACTGTGCATTCCAGACCCCCTAAAGTTCGGTGCGTCTGACATGGGAGCTCAGCGCCCAACAATCTCAACGGTGTCCAGTGCTCTTTGGTGAATGGCCATGGCCTGAGGGCTTGCGTCTAAGGGCTCCGAAAAAGAAAGCTACCAAATAACCCATAACCGCACCCTAAGCCCTGAACCCTAAACTCTAAGTCCTAAACCCTAAACCCTATGCTACTCCATGAAGCAAGTGTGGGGGGAATCCCTGGCCTGTAGGGACCTCTCCCAATGGAAGCCTTATCAAAAGCTAGGCTCAGTCTCGGCGTGTTGTTGGGTAACCTTTAGGTGGCTTCCTTCAATCCATGAACCTAACCCTGAATCCCAAACCCCTGAACCTGACCCTCTGGCAAGGTGATGGTTGAACGATTTGGGCGGTCAAGGTTTAGGGTATAGGGTTCGGGCCCCAAGCTCTACAGGATTCGGGGGAGATTTCACACACCGAATCAGCCAAGAATGAGGGTTCACCTGGGGCTGAAGAAGTTTCAGCTAGGGATGCATATTCCGGAGAACTCTACTACAATGACGCAAGGTAGCCTGAACCCCAAACCCTAACGTCCTCCATCAATGTACAATCCCACTATGTCGGCATAGACCTCAAACAGTGGCACACAGGCTGTTTAAAGGCGACGACATGCACAGTGATCGCGACTGGACAAATACAAGGCAAGCTTCAGGGCTAAAGGCTTGGGGCTTAGGATGCCGAATAACCGCAAAGTTAGGGAATCAACTGTTCCCTTTACCCTCCGGCCCGAACCCGCTTGTGTTCCCAAACCACTCGTGGAATAGAGATGCCTAGTACAAAACCTGTAGAGCTTGTATAGAACCACTATAGACCCGCAACCAGAAAATGTCAACATAAACACGAAACCCTCCCTGAACCCTGAAGCCTGAGAACTCCAGACCCTTAACACCACAAACCTTCATAAGTCAGGTAAGGAGGGAACGGCCAGTGATGCCCAGAGCTCTGGCGATTTCACATATCTGCATAACCGCACGGCCTGGCGGGGGTGGATTAGGGGTGGAGATTTGAGATATAGGATGTGAGACTTTAAGTTTAGGCTTCTGTCTAGGGTTGGTGGAGCTCATGAATGCAACTCTTGTGTTGTATTTCCAAAGTTTACACAGACTTTGAAGCTTGCAGTTTGCAGCTTGAGGTTCCGCGCTGAGAGTCATTGGCTGGGGTTGAATTGCAACACACGCGGCCTGCATGTGGTCGCTGAACATGTGATGCGGGTCGAGCATGGCAATGGCAATGGTGATGGCAGTGGCGGTGCCAGTGGTGGTGGCGCTGGCGCTGGTGTTGGCGCAGGAGTGGGCTGTGGTGGTACTGGACACACTCTCGGCTTATCTAAACTCGGCACCCCCCTTGTTAAAGCTTAAATCTGAACCTGAAAGCATCTTCAACCAAGCGAGACGTTTACCATACCTCCTCAGCACGTAGCAACCTTCAGACCACACAAAATGAAGGCTCAAAGCTCATCGCCGCGTAGCGCGAAGAATCCCTTGAACCCTTCTCTTACCTCTTGCAATAACCAGCTTAACTCTTAACTCTTGACTCAGAAAACCAAACCCCACCCCACATCCTAAATCCTCCAACCAGCAACCATGAAGCCTGCTCCCACTGGCCCTTCTCAAAGTGCATATATAACCTCGGATTTGTGGTTTATGGCTTATGTAGGGTTCAGGATTTGGGGTTGGGGAGCACCGGGTTCAAAGCTTTCTGCCGTGGGGCACAAGGTAGGAGTTTCCCAAAAAAAAAAACAGGGCACCTTTTTGGGTGTCCCTATAATAAGAACCATATTATTTCTGGGTCTATATTGGAGTCCTCCTATTTTGGGAAACCGTCAAGCGTGTTTAGGTTCGAAAGGGTCCTCGGGTTTCCGGCGTTAACACATTTAAGATTGAAAGTTCTGGGTCAACCTCATCTGTACGCTCAGCTGATGAAACTGCACCTGCTATCTCCAAATGCCCTCAGCCCTGAAACCTTCCTTAGAGACCTTGAATGAAAACAATGACTTGAAAACAGCTCAAATACTGCACTGCATTGTCTCAGAACATGTCTCACTAAGATGAAGAGAATGACTCCCACTGAGGCAGCTCTTCTTAGATCAGTCTCTCATGTTTTTAGCAGCAAGTTAGTGAAATCTGCCACTGAAAAATGCAGGGGTTTTCCCTAATTATTCCTTAAACTCTAAACCTTAAAGTGCTGAACAGCTCCTTAGTTAAAGCCACGGCGCAGCTGAGGGTAGGGTGTGGTGACCATGGCCTCAGCGCGAAACAGGAAGCGGGCTTAGGGTTTAGGGTTTGGGTTTAGGGTTTAGGGTTTAGGGTTGTTGGGCTTTACAGTAGCGTCTAGGGCCTCGCGGCCCCTGATGTGAAACATCCCACGCCGAATCCGGGCTGCAGTTCCGTAACTTAAACCAAGCTTCCCATGTAAATCAAACATTTTCCTATTTCTCTCTATAAAACGGCACCTCGACTAAAGTTCCTACCCTCAGTCCTAAACTCTGTCATATATTACAAGATTTTGACTGAAGGTCCACAAATCGGACCCAAAACATAAAACAAAAAAAAGGGGCGAGCCGATATACAAACTGAAAACCATGACAAACATCCTGCTTTCTCGACTAAGGACAACAAAATCCTCATGTATACCCCAAACCCTAAACCCTCATCTCTAATCCCTCCACCCTATACCCCAACCGCTTCCCCCTACACCCTAATCCCTAAACCCTAATCCCGAGACCCTAAACCCCTAAGCCCTAAACCCTCAACCCTATACCGTCAGCCCTATACCCTAATCCCTAAACCCTAGACCCTGGAATCTTTAGGGGCCCCCGCTGCTCATATGAGGGGAGGCGACAATCTGCTACACGGGAAACGAGGTTTCAGGTCAGTAAAAGTTAGTGCGGAGATTAGGGTCTAGAGGGTTAGCGATGGTTCAAAATAAGGCCTAGTTTGAGAACACTCTACAGACTAGTACCAATGGTGATACCAAAGAAGAAAGCAACCAGGGCAATCCTGGCAACAACGTCAGACATGAGATGAATGGCACAGGCGATAGTGGCAATAAACCTCATGATTGTGCAAATAACCATCGAAATCTAAATTAGTGGTTGCTGCATCAGTAAACGGATACCCTCAAAAAAGGAGTATCAACGCAAGAAGAAGAAGAAGAAGAAACATGCACAGTAAAGGTCTGTGTTGTTTTTATTGATGTATTTTGGAGGTCGAACCAAATCAGGCTAGATGCATTGTAGACAGTACCATCCCCACAAAGCTCTGAACTCCAAGCTGAGGACTCTAAAGCCTGAGCCCCAAACTGAAAGCCACAAAAAAAAAACTCTTAACTCAATAGTGCCCCTGTATGCCCCTACAATACCCCTTCCGCAGGAAACTAGCATCTCACCTGGGATGCTGGACGCTAAACCCTAAACCCAAAGCCCCAAAACCTAAACCCAAAGCCTATAGTCCCCCTTAAGTAGATGGAATATGGCTTTGGGTATATTAAAAAGATCCCCATATACCCCATATTCTATCGACTTCAGGGGGACTATAAACCCTAAAACCGTGGATCTGGGTCGCTGGCCAAATCAGAACCATCAGCCTCGACGACAACAAGCCCATCCAAAATCAGGCTTTAGATGTAAGGCTTTCGGGTTAGGCTGTAGGCTTTGGGCTTACACGCTTAGGTTTCAGCGTTCAAGGTTTAAGGCTCAGAATTCAATGATTTTCTATGGATGGGATTTGGACTTCAGGGTTTAGGCGTTGGTGGTTTGGAGCTAGCCTGCCCAGACCAACGTCAAAGCCCATATGTCCCCTCGTTTCAGGGTTAAGGGCCAGGGGGGTTGAGGGTTTAGGGTTTCATCGGTCTCTTGCAGTGATCCCACATAAGTTTGGGGACCCGAAGCCCTAAATACCCCATGCTCTGCTCGAAAGATTTGAGTAACCATTAGGGGGCCTCTGCACAAAAAAACGCTACAGATAAAGCCAGACATGAGCTACGCCCATGGCAGAACCACAAGACTCGGGGTACCTGCAGAGGACCTTAGGCATTTGTGGAGATTGTCAAGGGATTATGAGGGGGAACCTACGTACGGTTCCCAAGCATCAGCATCTGCACAGAAACTTGACCTGAAACCCGCACACGTGCATCCTGTCACTAACCACTTACCCTCCCAAAGAATAGCGTACCCCATACAGGCCCCTTGCAAGAACACAGTAGTACTAATAGTCTCCCTTCTGGGATCCATGTCAGTGTGGGACAGAGCAACCTCTGCCTGCACCCAAAACCCGTTTTGCTTCCCTATAGCCAAATCCATTATGTCCTATGCATCCTAATATGTGCAGTTGTGTGTATATATATATACTATATATGTGTATCTATTTATGTATACATGCGAAAATGTGCCTTGATAACCCGTATAGTACCCATCTAGTTTGCCTTTCTGATGGTACAGTTGGAGCCATAGAAAGCAACGATCTGCGCATACCTCAGCAGCAGACTTGACGTGCTTTGGTTCAATGGTTAGGCTTTGCGTGCGTCCTTGTTGGGAAACTGTGTTATAATGGAGGTCATGTGGATGGAGGAAACTAGTGGACCACGCTATATACCCCATAGGCGGGGAACTACAGCATTATGGTTGTCCTAAGTGGTGCAAGTTTGCCTCAGCCGCCGCACTAGCCCTCGCAAAGAAGCCTACCCCTGCAAACATAGAATCCTCATATCCACGAAACCCCCCAAATATATCCTCTATGATTCCTACATATCCCTAAGTTTGGGAAATCCTCATTTGGTAGTTTCCCTATGTAAGGGGACCCCGATATAGAGCCCAATATACTAAAATCCTTATTTTAGGGAGCCCCAAACTGGTACCCCTAATTTTGGGAAACCCTAAACCCTAAACCCTAAACCCCAAATAGTAGTTTCCATTTTCTTTTCCATTATCCCAAAATATCCCCTATATAAACCCCTCCTAATGTTGGGAAATCCTTAAATAGGATTTAGGCTTTGGGATGCAAATCGTAGGATTTAAGGCTACAGCTTGGCGTGTAGGATTTGAGGGCTAGCACTTAGGTACTAGGTTTGGGGTGTAGGATTTAGGGTTTAGGATTCAGGGCTTCGGATTCAGGATTTTGGGTTCCAAACAAAAACCATGCATACCTGATTCGTAGTGCAGGAGCATGTTAAAGATCACGGAGAACTTCAAGAGCTCCCGAAACCCGTTCTACGGGTTGGGGTGTCACTGTAGGAGCCTCAGAGGTAACCAAAATCATATTGAGGTCTGTTGGGTTTAGGGTTTAGGGTTTAATCATTTTGAGGTCTATTCAAGGTACCGTCTACCAGAAGCATAGCAGACACCTCAGAAAGTCTCAGTAGCACAAAAACGGCATTCCGCAGAGTCTACGCAGGCGACTAAACCACCTCGGACAGAAACGTTAGATTGTGCATCTACCAGGACCCTCCTTGTACCCTTAAATGGGGATATATGGTCCCTAATAGTAGGTACTTAGGCCCTAATAGAGGGTAGGAGGAGGGTCTAGGTACAGTTCTCCGAAAAGCAGCTTTTTCTGCGAGACCTCGAAAGTGATAAATCGAAGCGTTGCAGTCTCTAACTTGCCCCCTTAACCTCAGGGTTTAGGGGTTCAGGGTTTTAGGGCTTTAGGGTTTAGGGTTTTGTTAGGAGAAATTGTGAATCAGCCTGTCCAACCAAAATGGGGAAAGTTTTTCTGTTTGGGACTCCCCTCCCCTCACCCTCCTGGAAAACATCTGTCTTGCCTATTTGCCAGTTGCTCTACTTCTTGTTTGTGTAGGAACGGTGGTGGCGCGTTGCGCCGGTAGACAGCTTTTTTGTGGGGCTGGGGCTGCATTGCTGGGGGGGACGCCCGAAACCCTGAACCCAACACCTCTTCATCTTAAACCTTCAAACAATTCAAAAGCTAAACCAAAGACTTCCAACCCTTAATCCCTACTTGGATAGTCGAGCGGAATCAGTGAGTATACTTGTAGCCACTGCAAGCCCCATGAGAAACCCACTCATTCCCCTAGTAACCCACTTATTGAGTCGCCTGACCTCCCAAGCATTATTGAAGCGACCTCAACCCTATATATGCCCGATTCTCATGTCATTTCCACTTTTCCGTTTGCTTCTCCATTGTCCCCAAACCCCAAACCCTAGACCCTAAGCCCCTAACCCCTAAACCCTAAACCCCAAACCCCGAACCCAAAATCCCGAACCCTCTCCACCCTGAGGCCGCTGCTTGCCAGCATCAGCGCAAGTCTTTGACTGTAAAGTCTTGGGCAGCAGGTCCTGCAGTCACACGGGGTTATCCCCATTATTAACCTGCTTACTAAGTCGCCTTGGCCCTCCAAATATAGTTTTGCATTCTAATATGACGCTGTGATGTCGTGGCAAACCTTGGGAGTGTAATCTACAACAGGTTAACAAGGATTTTGACGCTGCAATCTAGTGGCCTAAGCCCTAAACCCAAAACCCCTAAAATCAGAATAAGGCTTGAAGGTATCTTGACCTATTTCAAAAAGGATGGCATGCGTAGCTTTTAAAGCTTCTACCTTTCTCAGTCCTTATAAAAACCTACATAAACCCAGCTTCCATTTCATGTCTCCAACACTCTAAACCCTAAACCCTGATCCCCAAACTCTAAATCCTCGTAGCATTGCATATTGGGACTTTGGGGTAAAAGCAACCGTTCATTGCATAATCCTGTATAACTATATAGTCGCAATCAAGCTATATACATCCAGCTGCGACGTCATGCATGTTCCATTTCTTGTCCACTTGATTCTCCGCTATCGTATTACAAGGGACCATTGCATGAGCTTGTTCAATCACCCATCGCTAAAACAGCTCCAGGTTTACTTTGACGGTTGGGGGGTACTTAGTGGATACACTTGTAACCGTATGTTATCCCGATTTGTTGACCTACTTCGAATCTACTTACTAAGTGCCTGACCGTCCACGATAACCAAGTAGATTACTTATCCACCGGTGCAAGTCATGGTCAAACTGGGTTGGTGCATGGTTTAATTAGGGGGCATGGATTGAGGTTCAGAGGCTTTCGGGCTGCTTTTTGCAAAGCTGGGCAAGGCATTGTTTTGAAGGTATTGGTATACAGGAAGAGCCTACAAATATTGAAAAACACCCATTTAGAACGCGTGTCACCGTTTGGAAGACTCCAAGCATCCATGCTTTTCTCTTTTGAGAAAGGCCGGTCGATTGTGATTCTCTGTTTTGGCTGGAATGAAGGTTTATGGTTCAGACCTTGGGGCTTGGGGTCATGGTTTGGGGTTTAACCCTAAACCTAAACCCACACTGACATTCCTGTTCGCGTCCACACACAGAGTCCTTGTCAACGAAGCACACAGCCGGGTAGATGAAAATGACAAGTTTCTCATCAATCAACGCGATAAGCCTCAGCTGGATGTCAGAGAGGAAGCCCAGATTCCTGACACATCATTGCTGAAAGAACACTCGCACTGTAGAACCTGTCTTGTAACAGTATGTAAGACTCCAACTAGAAGCAGTAAACATCCAACTTCCCACATGCTGTTATGCAGTGTTCACATGACACCCGCAAGAAGGACCACGAGCACAACCCTTCTACAATTCCCTCAGCCCCACCCTTAACCCTACTTTCAAGGTCAGGGGGACTTGGTAAGCATAGATGTAAGTCCTATAGGCCATATGATAACTCGCTTCATCGCCATTGTGAGCTACCTTCTACTTCCCCCTGACCTTCCAAATAAGCCCTGTTTTGGGAGACCACCCCCCCCCCCCGAGTCAAGACCCCTAAAACCCAAAAGCTAAAATTACCCTAAACCCCAGAAGCTAAACCCTACACCCGTTAGCGTGTCAAAGCCAAGCCAGCCGCATGTCCGTGCTGTCATTCCACATGAAGGTGTCCACCATGGCCCCGAGCTTCTCAGTCTTATCCTTGTTTTAAGGTTTAGGGTTTAGACTTTTGGGTTTGAGGTTTGGGGCTTAGGGTTTAGGACTTAGGGTTTAAGGCTTGGGATGTAGGACCTAAGGTCTAGTTGAAAAAATGGTGTGGCAACACGTGAGCTTCGGTCAAAGTATGGGGAAGCTGCATGACACCTTGCACAATCATTGACCACCCGTGGCTATTATCACTATTATTACAAATTCTATCACTACTGCTACTATTATTGCTAGTAGTCTGGCTATTACTATTGCTCTTATTATGGTTATTATCGTAGCCGCTATTTTTTGCAGGGTGAAGGAATTAGAGTTAAGGTTAAGGGTTTAGGGTTTAGGGTTTAAGGTTTACATGGCATCCGTCACTTTCAATGCGCCAACGTGTCTTTAGTAAGAACAGCCCTTGGCCCTAGACCATGAGACCTGAACTCTGAAATCACTGCACGCCCTAAACCCGAAACCCTAAACCCTAATGCACTGCTACTCTTAACTCTCAACCCTGAGCATCGAAGTTTCAATAACTTCCCGCACTACTCCCCTTTAAAGAGGTGCTTGGTTTTAGGGTTTAGGGTTTAAAGAGGTGCTTTGTCAAAACCCTGAGCACATAGCCCTAAGACTATGAAACCTGCAAGCCCGAAGCCCTTCCTACGACTGGGCCCTCGGCCCTCTAGAGTTTAGGTTTCACAGCTTCCCCATATGCGAAACAAAAAGCCCTATGCAAATACCAAAAACTACAGTCTCTTCTTTTCCATTCCAGAATATATACCTAAACATTTACATATATGTATATACACATCCCCACGCATTCTTACATGTGCCTATATGCACTTTAAAGCCACTAACTGAAGACCAACAAATCCTGGAGCGCTTGGGAGCCGACCGCTTGCATCGCCTTTGTGAGATACAAGTCCTGGTGGGCCGGTGGGCTTACGGGCTGGGTTTCAGGGGCTTAAGGGTATAGGGTTAAGGGTTTGAGGGTTTAGGGTTTACTTGGAGGCCCATGGGACTTAGTATCTACTTATAACTGGGCTTATAACCCTACTTATAATCCCCCTAAATGGCCTTATAGGGGTTCCCCCAATTATAACTAGGTTTATAACCCCAGCTATAAGTAGTTACTAAGTCCCATGGGCCTCCAAGTAGGGTTCAGCATCTCACGTCCCGGCATTCATGATGCCATCCCAAAATCCCTTTTCATTTAGCAGCTGTACCCATTGTTCTAAACACCCACCCGAAACCAGAAAGGGGAACTACGGCCCCATTAAGGTCTAGAATTGATAGTTAGAGAAGGTTTGGGGTTGAGGATCCAATTTCTTAGGGTTCAAGGTTAAGGTTTCTAGCATCCAGAGTTCAGGGTTTACGTTGTTGGGGTTTAAGGTGCATGTTTCAGACATTGTTGGCGGTTAGGGGTTCGGGATTTGGGTTTTAAGGGTTTAGGGCTCAGGTTTCCGGGTTTGAGCGTTCAAGGTGCAGGGCATCGGTTGTTAGGGGGTAGGGTTGAAGATTTAGATCTGTACGATTGAGAATTCAGGCTTTCATTGTTTTGACTTAAGGTTTAGGTTTTGAGGATTTAGGATTCAGGTTTTCAGTGTTGAGGGTTTCAGGTACGGACCTGCGCCAGTTTCAGCTTTGGCACTTGCATGTTCAGAACCCTCCGAAGAGCCCGTTCACCTGTAATACTAACCTACGTACTAGGTCCTCCCAAGCATCCAAGTATTGCAGCTAGCATGGGGGTATTGGGAGGATGATAGCATGGGCCCTAGACCCGAAACCCTAAACCCCTAAACCCTACACCCCTAAACCCCTATGCCCTACACCCTCAAGCCTAAACCCCAAACCCCTAAACCCTGAAACCCAGGCTACTGGGGTTTAGGGAGTTGGCTCTTGTGGCCCGGCACTAGGCTTTTTGTTGGAGGTCCTTGAGAGTCTTAAGATATGAGCCTCCTAAGGGGTGTGTAGGGATGATGTCAGAACAAGCGTGGTTTAGGGTTTAGGATTCTCCAACTTGAGGGATTGTGTCGAGGGCATCTTGAAAAGTTCCACATGAGCTCTGGTCTAAATTCCTAGTAGCCACCTTAATAACCCCTACAATACTCCCCTACATAATCCTCCACATATATATATATATAGATATATAGGTACATATCCCCCTTTAAGGGCTTCAGGCTGCAGCTCCTGTAGTTTTTTGGCAGGGGGAACTCAATGTTCCTCGAGATCATGAAAAGCTTGAAAACTTGGGGTTTAGGGTTCAAGGTTTAGGGTTTAGGGGTATAATGTGGTAGTTTCCCAAAAGAAGAGTCCAACAACATACCATGATCCTTCGTACGGAGACCCCCGAAAAAGAGACACCGAAATTCTAGCACCCCCCCCTAATCCAAATCACGAAGGAAGTACCAAGTCCATCCAAGGTACGGCTTCGCTGTTTGAGGCTTGGGCAATCTGAAAATCACGTCTGCCTTTGGGTATAAACCCTGAACCTATATAATCCCTATGTAATCCCATTATTCCTAGAGCTATATGGGTTTTATACGGATAATGGAAAAGAAAATGGAAACCGCTATAGTGCCCTAAGCCCTAAAATTGTTGGAATATCTCTGCATCCTGGCCTTGTTTTTGTCCAGGATGGCAATCTTGCGATCGCTTCCTGAACCTCGTTGACACGGAAAACGGAACGGCCATCCCCTTCCCTTAGCTACTGTGCCACCCACACATCCCATCATCATAAATATCATCCCACCGAAAAATTTACATGTACATGTATATTGAAAATTTGGGGGCGGGAGTGTGGGATGTTCATGACAGGTGAACAGGAACCCATGAAGCAACATCCCGTCAGACCCCATCTAAGCTAGGAACACCACGAGAAAAGCTCAACCCTAAACCTTAAATCGTGCTCCATAGGTGGAACTGAAAAGTTGCGCAACTTATGAGATACCCCTAGTGCCCAAAGATGGCAACCAAACAAGTCTGTCCTTTCAAAAACCACTTGCGTGGGCTTCTACAGTAGTCTAAGGAGCGGGTTCAGCCTGAAACACAAAATCCCTAAACCCCAAACCTTGAACTCCGAGCCCAGAAGCCCTTCGTGCGTGCGCTCCAGTTTTATGTCTATGCGTCAAGGTCTGGAAGAGGGCTGGAAGTCACCCTATAAATAAGGGTCCAAGTACCCAATAATCATATACTTACCTTACCCCAAACCTGTACTATAATTACTATTACCCAAATCCCAAGTACCCACATATTGGGTACATGGACCCTTGGGTCATAGCAGGGTTAGAAACTTAGGATTCATGTAGGATTAAAATCTTGGTTTTGAGTTTTAGGCTAGCCTAAACCCTACACAGAAAAACCCTCAACTAGTTTTAGGGCTAATGAGCTACAGGTTTGGGATTCCAGGTTGGTGGTGGAGGGTGTAGAGGTGTAGGATTTAGGGTTCAGGGGCGGATTGACTGAAGATTGGCTGCGGGGTGTAGAGTTTAGAGTTTAAAGGTTTAGGGGTTTACGGGTATGGGGTTTAGGGGTTTAGGGTCTAGGGTTCAGGCATGCGGTCGACTTTTAGTGTTTTTAGTGCTTAGTGCGCTTGATAAGTAATGCAGGAACGGAAAAGGAAATGATGCGCAACAACATGCAAGGTTTAGGGCTTAGGCTTAGGAGGACACAGTCCTAACCTTACTAAGTCCTCATGACTCTCCACGTATGCTTCCCATGGCCAACCTCCCACATCACTACAACTGTGAGGCATGGCAGCGCATTTCCCGAAAAGAGGGCTCCTACATTCTCCCACATCTCGTATAACCCTGTTGGTCAAGACCTGAAAGGGACCTAACATACTAAGCAACCTTCTAGAAGCCACTGAGCTCGAATGCTTAAACTCCAAGTCCCA
Organism: Symbiodinium pilosum; assembly: GCA_905231905.1. NCBI lineage: Eukaryota > Dinophyceae > Suessiales > Symbiodiniaceae > Symbiodinium > Symbiodinium pilosum. Next base: position 46,630 of record CAJNIZ010038947.1, on the reverse strand, counting down.
CGCTCAAAGAGAAAAGAATCTAAACCCTAAACCCGATATAACCCCTACTATCCCACTCTAAACTCCAAGCCGTCACCAAGCCCATGGCCCTGCTGGTTGAGCGAAATGCGCACGATGTCTAGTTTGTGCTGGATGGGGTTCCTGAGCTTCCAGGGTCTGTCGGATTTAAGCTTCAGGCTCTAGAGTTTGGGGGTTTTGGGATATGCGGATATACCCATACCTGTACCTATGGAATATACCAACAATGAAGGATGCATACAACACCTCTGACAGAACCAAATTCCCTACTGCTGTCGGAAAACATATGTCCAACTACATGCCCTGCACGTACAAGATGAAGCATCATCTCTACCCCTGAACCGCACACCCTACACACTAAAACCCTAAACCCAAGACAGCAGCTCATGTCATCCCCCAGGAACTGTATAGCAACTTCATTTAGGCCATTTAGGGTTTAGGGTTTAGGGGAGAAAAAGGTGTATTTTGGAAGGTATATAGGGGCCCTTTTCAGAAAAGCTTTCTATGCTGCCTCGGTTACAAAGGGGTAGTATAGACGGGCTAGTAGGGGCCCCATGACAGTTTGGGAGGCCCCTAAACACGTAGCCCTGCGGTGCGCACCTTTAAACCCTACAACCTAATCCCTAAGCCCCATATCTGTATACATGTTCTAGTTTACCTGTCTATATATATATATACATATAACACCTCTATTCCAACCCCAAAATATTCCGACTTGGGGCCTGGCCCCATGGCACGACCGGTGAAAACATCGAAAACGCCTCAGCCGGTTTAGGGTTTAGGGCCTAGGGTTTAGGGGATTTGGCGGTTTCCATAATGGTGGCCCCTATATAAACCCCAATGCAATTTGAACCCTGCTTATAACCCATGTCACGGCTATTCCAAAAAGTTGGCCCCCAACTTCTGGAACCTCCATTTCAGGGTGTAGGATCTGGGGCCTGAGTTTCCCGAAATAGGGCTGCTTGGCTGCACAGGGAGCCAAGACCTAGTGAGTAAACTTCTGACCCCCTCAAGAAGTACATCTATCTAGAATCTAGTTGCGATCTGCTTCCCAGCATCCGAATGTTCTGAGACCCAACCCTAATCCCTAACTACACCTACCCAGAAACACAAGAATTCTGGGGAATACCACGTTCTGGGTCAGTGTTTGAAGTGTCTGAATTTAGTATTCTGCGACAGTTACCCAAAAAGAATATAAGTCAGGTTTTGGCTAATGACGTCACAAAATGCGCCGGTTTGGGGCTTGGGGAGCCCCCCTCAAAGAAAGTCATGCCCCAAACCCTAACCCCCAAACCCTAAAACCGAAACCCTGAAACCCTAAAACCCTAAACCCTAAAACCCAAAAACCCTGAACAATCATCATGTAGTAGGCGCCTTCAGCAGACACCAGGATTTTGTGGAGTATAAAGACCCATCTATACTTGGAGGGCTACGGGGACGAAGTAAGTGGGTTAATAATGGGGATCATTGGGGTTATTATATGCCTTATAGGGGTTTGAACCTACTTACTAAGTCCCCATGGCCGTCCAAGTAGGAGATCAAAGGAGCAGCACATGCAACTCTAGCATCATAGGCTTTAGGGGCTAGGGTCCAGGGGTCTAGGCGTCTCGGGGTTAGGGGTTGGAGGCTTAGGGTTTAGGATGTTACCTGCTTGACTTGGGTCTTCCCCACCTAGGTCTGAAAGCTTCGTTCAGCGTAGCTGACATCTGAAGCAGCATAGCTGAAAGCCCAAGTGCCAAATCCGAAGCCCGAAGAAAAGTGACACCAAACCCCAAACCTCAAATCCTACACCCTATATTCTCAGCACCTATAAAGATATCTACATACATAGTCTAACAACCTAGATTCTGTCCCTCAATCTTGGACAAGGACGAATCTGCTTGGGCTGCGCAGGATCCACCAGCGCAACAGCATCTCTGCAAATGCCTCCACACGTACTGGGCTGTAGGGTTTAGGGTTTGGAGAGACAGCTGTGGCGGACACATGACTCCTAAATGCCCAAACGCTAAATCCTGAACTTCAAGCCCTTGTGCCCTAGACCCCGCAACGTGCGAACCCTAAACCTTAAACCCTTCGCCCCCTTTGTTACAGTACCCGAACAAGGAACCTAAGGCCCCCGAAAGATGCCCTCCTTTAAGACCATGCAAAAGCGAGTCGGAAAGGCTCAATGTCTGGTGGTTCAGGAACTCATAGCGCAGGCCGCTCATCTTGATGGTGGACAGCTGCCGGCCTGGTGCGGGCTTTTGGGATCAGGGCTAAGGCTTCAGGGCTACGAGTTTTGGGCTACGGGCGGTTTAGGACTTAGGTCTAAACCCTAAACCCTAAACCGTCTAGGGCTTAGGGCTTAGGGTTTAAGGTTTGGGGCTAAGGGCTTAGGCCCTAGGGCTTGAGGTAAGGTTATAAAGGGTAATAGAAAATTGAAATTGAAACTACTACTGTAATTCACTACTGTACTATATTAGGGTTATATATAGGGATAATGGAAAACCAAAATGGAAACTACTATTTAGGATTTTGGGTTTAGGGTTTAGGGCCTAGCGTTGTAAGGTTGTAGGGTTCTCGGGACGGGGCCTTTGAGGCTTAGGAGTTTATGGATATTGGGTTGTAGCCTCTGTGCTTTCGCTTCATACGGTTACAAATGTCAGGGTTGTAGTCTTGGAGCCCAGACCCTAAACCCAACCTCAACTTTGGGCCTTCAAGCTGTTTAAGGAGACCTTTACAGCTGTCTGTGCGGGCCTGGATACTTGCTGGTAGCTTTTTGGCCTTTGCGCTACAGGCCATAGGGTTACGGGGCTCAGGGTAACAGAGCTCTAGGCATTAGAGTTGTAGGCTTATAGGCTTACAGGTTGCATGGTCTAAAGCTCAGGCTTGGGTTCTGAGGCAGGGTTGTGGATTTGGGGTTTAGGATTCAGGAGTTTGTGTTGCATGAGAACCATCCAAGACCAAGACCTTCGTAGTTGACGATCTGTATTCCGTTGGCATCCACCAAGGCAAAATGGTGCAGGCACCTGGGACAGAAGCCATGGCAGAGGGGCACCACATAAGGTTCCATAAGCGTGCAATGCCCAATACCTCTTAATCAAGGCATCTTCCATAAATCAGATTAGGGATCCTAGTCCTAGTAGATGTGAGGCATACTCTGTAGTCAAGGTACATTGGGCCCTCTGGGTCTACAACGGGGCAGGTACTGAGAATCCGAGCGGAGGGGCTAGGCGATCGGAGGATGTTGTGGAAATTGTGCAAAAAAGGAACAGCTTCTGCCGTGAAAAAATGAGGATGCAGGATCTTGATAGGTTGTTATTTGCCTGTTCTACAAAAGCGTGGTGCAAGTTTGTCAAAGTGCTGTTGGTTTCGAATAAAATTGTAATGCATATCCTCCCATGCTCTTTCTGGAAACTGCCACATAATCCCTTATACATCTCCCTTGAAAGACTCTGGTACAGATGGGCTTTTCGTTGGTGTTGGGCGGATTTGGGCGGGTTTTAAATGAGTTTTGGTTGGTTTTGGGTGGGCTTTGGATGGGCTACAGTGGTTTTAAGTGGGGTTTCGGTTGGTTGCCACGCCCGGCCAAGATTTCGGGCTGGAGCCCTAAACGTCGAACATGTCCAAGGGTGGATCGTAGAGAATGTTTGGGATGGGTTATACAGACGCGCGTAAGGGTTTAGGGATTAGGGTTTAGACTTTAGGGCTTTCGGTTAAGAGTTTCGATTTACTGGTTTAGGGCTGAAGGTTGTGGGTTTAGGGTTAACGGTTTAGGGTTCAGAATTTAGGGTTTGGGGTGTCAGGTTTTGGGGACCATGATGAGAGGTTGCCCAACTCCAGCATGGAACAAGCCTGGCTACGCCAACTACTATATAAGGATATAGGGAGGTGTACGGGAGTGGGGAAGTGGAAATAAAAATGGAAGCTACAGTCCTGTACAAATCTTTCAGAACTGTGTGAGCTAGTGCATGGTCTGGAGTTTAGGATTAAGCTTCAGAGTTGAGGGTTGGAATTGCTCCAGGACCCGCAACAGAAAATCAACTTCTTTCTGGGCTGAGGCGATGAACTACAGTGCTATGGAACCCTGAACCCTAAAACATTTTCTAATTCTTGCACTTACAGTACGTCTCCTTACACTTGGGCATGCGCTGGACAATGAGCGTCGGTGGCTCTTTCAGGTCCTCCACATGCGGCCTTGCTGTGGGAACCAGGATTTCGGACTTTGTGAGGATTTAGGGCTCATGTTGGGTTTAGGGTTCAGGATTTAGGGTTTAGGCTTTAGGGTTTAACCCTTTTGTTAAAAAAGTTTTGCAGTTTGCAAGACGAAGACTTGGCGCTAGGCCGCTAGGCGTCAAGGGAGGTTAACCTCCTGCAGCCCTCAATCCTAAGCCGTAAGCCCTACGCTCGGGTGCTTTCACAAAGATCACCATTTCGGGCTCTCTGCTATTCCGATCCGGAGATGTTTGGAGGAACATATCGGGGTTGACCAAAATAGGATCGATTTTTGAAGTTCCCATAATAACAACTATTTGGGGGTCTACTATTCATGGAAAATACCATGTCCAGAGAATCCAACAAAATCTCAATAAAGAGTACTGCGTGGCATGGAATAGGTTTAAGGTCCTTACTAGCATTCAAATCCACCCTGTCTAACTTTGACCCTTGTACTACACCAAGCCCCGAGCCCCAAACCCTACAGCTTAAAACCTGCACCCGAAGCCCTAATCATGAACCCAATCCGAGTCGGTCACGTGTTCCAGTTCGTGGACTGGTAGATGAAGCACTGGCTATTTGTGTTCACAACCAGCGCACCGTAGGCGAGTGACCTCTCAACTCGCTGGCGAAGTTAAGCGCTGAGGGGTTGGCGTCTAGGGTTTGGTGTTGGGGCTTAGGGTTCAGGGTTCAGGGTTCCGGTTTAGGGTTTAGGGTTCAGGGTTTAGGGTTTAGGTTTCAGGGTTTAGGGTTGATGGTTCGGGGTTCGGGTTTAGGGTTTGGGTATTCGGGGTTAAAGCGTGAGGTTGGATTAAGGCGTTGGGTTTTGGGGCTTGAGGATTCTCAACAGTGGGGCCCCTTCGGACCCTATGTAGGCATAGGATAGAACGGGAGATTTCAAACTGGTTGCGGGGATCCCTTGGTAGTGTAGAGTGGATAGTAGGGGAACCCATGAAAATGCCGTTCGGAAATCTTGGGTTCCTCCAAGCACCCAGAAGACAGCCTTCACAAAGTTTCTTGGAGGTCCAGGACTTGAGTCACATTAACCCTCAACCCTAAACCCTAAACCCTAAACCCTAAACCGCGGCTCAGGGATTGGGATGAGTAGCGTTGATACAGTCTAGGGTTTGGAGACTTAGTTCCCTTTGAGGATATTGGGTTCCAGGGTAGAGGCATGATTGCTCAAGATTCATACCCGTTAGGGCCTAGGGGCCTAGCAGCCACTGCTAACTAACTAGGGGTTTAGTGTTCAGGGTTCGAACCCTACCTGTATGTATTGCCCCTAGGCATTATGAGGTGTGATTGAATTATGGCCTTAATCCGCTCGAAGCAATTGCTAGGTCCCTTGAGTCTCCAAATACAAATCTACAGTGGACAACATGACTGAATACCAAACTCGAAATGAGTAAGTTCAAAGGGATTAAACTTGAATGGGGGACAAAATGGGAGCTGCTATAGTCTAGGAATCGGTAAAAGGTTTGTATGTGGGCGCCTGAATAATCAATAGAGCTGTCGGGTACCCCTGTATGGCTAGAAAACTGATACTGCTATGTCATGCCAACGTACTAAACGATACTTGAAAATTCACAGGACTTAGCAGTTACTTATAGCTGGGAACGTCACCGCGCCTTCCACAAGTAGCAATGCCCTTGGAGGGCTTACCCCTATCATGACTTGGGCTATGGCCCCAGTTACAAGTAGTCATTAAGTACCAAGAACCTTCAAGTACAGGGATGCATTCTCAGCGACCCATGACAACTTAATTCAGAACAAAGCAGCCTAACAACTCTGAGGCAGCAGCATATCTGTTACTCGATCTCGGAAGTCCAACTCCTTTCGCAGCGCTGGTATCTCCGCAAGCCCTAGGAACTCTAGTCTAAACTCCTAGCATTTCCCTTAATAAGCCCTATACTGGTCCCCTATATAATCAATCCCCTATGTAACAAGCCTTGCAGAAGTTTAGACTACAGTTCATATGGGGTGTCAAGAAGTGAAGATCCTTTTCGGGGGAGTCCCTAGCAGAGTACTGTAAGTTGCACACCAAAAGTCTTCCTTTTTTGAGATACCCAAATACCGTATGAGTTTAGGGCGCCCTTCAACTACAAATGTGCTCTCGGCAAGTAAGCAAGATCCTTGTGTAGGGTGAGGATCCCGTATTCAGGCGGCAAATTTGGGAACTCCAGGCTGAGGCTGTTTTCCAAAGATTTTAAAAGTTTTGAGGGATACATGACCATACATAAGATAGCATGCTGCACATGACTTTAGTATTCTTGAATTCTGCACCCTAGACAGACTCTTTCGCTCATTTTGAAAGACTGTACGTAGACGATCCGGAGGACTTACTTCAACGCACGGAAGGGCTTAGCGGGTTAACACAAATCTCAGAGCAGATCAAGTCTCTTTGCCAAGTCCCACCACTACACGGGCAGGGGCTGGAATATTTTGAAGCCCTTTGGGACCGTATAGAGTATTGTCAAAACTGAGGTCCTTTTCTGGGGTATCCAAAACGGGGAATTAAGTAACTTGAACCTATCAACAGACAGGGAGGAATGATAGTAACACTCCTTGAAACTGCTGTAAGATGTGCAGGAGTGGGGCCAGTTATTCCTGCCTCTTTCGTCTCGTTGAGAATATCCACAACCTGGCTAGGTGCGGAAGCAGGCGTGTCCTCACATGCCCTGCATTTCAAGCTGGAGTCATTATGTCATTGCTGCTAGGACACAGACCGGGATCTCAACCTCCAACCCGTATATACCCCTTGGTCCCTAAAGCTTCAAGACCACCATTTCATGTCCCCAGACCCCTTGGAGGATCCAGAAAGTAGATCCCCCTTTAAGATTCCTAGAAATTACCCAGTAGTAGTATAGGGTACCATATTGGGGGTTCTACTTTCTAGATTCTCCCAGGGGTCTGGGTCAACAGCAAGGCTTCTTGAAATGCCGGTTTTCTTCTCGAGCTCGTGTGGTACTAGGAGATCCACATGAATGTGCACAAATCATGCGACGCGCCTCGGAGCAATGCTCTTAGGGTTTAGGGTTTTTAGGGTTTAGGGTTTAGGGTTTAGGGTTTTTAGGGTTTAGGGTTTACGGTTTTTCAATGATCAGTGTGTTGGCGGGCGGGTTCGACTAGGCATGGGTCTTGGGCACGCACACACCCTCAGTGTCCTAAACCCTCGACCCTGAATCGCCTGAAAAATCTATGGTTGAATCCGCAAAGGGGTCCTTTGCAAACCACAAGCGTTTTCAAACAGCTTTTCATGAGGTTCCACGTCTGCTTGGGGTGTTGGAATACCGCCCAAGCCCCAAAAGCCCCTTTTGATCCCTACATGCTCCCTGTGTAACTCTTCTTGCATGGAAGGAATTGAAAACACTCTTCCCAAAATAGACAAGCTCCCGAGACAAGTACCGCGATATGAGCCGAGTGTAGGAATCTTCACAGGCTGGAAAAGTCAATGTAGAGCGCCCCACCCGGGCCAACCCTAGTACTTCCAGCAAATAGTGTTCAGGGTTTAGGCATACTCCATGCATACTCTATCGTCGGTCTCGTGTGTGGAGTCACATCCTTTTTTATAGACATGGAACTTACGTAATTCCTACAGCAACAGCCCACGACCTCGACCCTAACCCTAGATCCAAAAGCCTGAACCCCAAAACCTAAGCCTACACACCCTAACTCTCAATCCCAAGGCCTAAACCCCAAACCCTAAACACTAAAACCTAAATCCTAAACCCTAAACCTCGAAACCTCGACCCTAAACGCTGTAAGCCCTAACCCCTGAAGCCATGGACTTGCAACCCCAGTGCATGCATCTTCAGACGCATACATCCTTTCTTGCTACCCTGCTTTAAAGGGACCTCCTTTAGGGTTTAGGATTTAGTGTCTTTAGGGTTTAGAGTCTAGGGTTTAGGGTGTTTATATCTTAAAAGTCTCTAGGATTTAGAGTTGCTAGGGTTTCGGGCTAAGGTAGCCCAAAGCCCAAGCCCTGCAAATTTGTCGAGCAACTGTGATCATGTTATTCTCATCCAAGGTCACGTCCATATTCTGCCACGTACAGCTCCTTTCCTCAGGTTTAAGGTTCCAGCCGTTTACTGTTTGGGGTCAAACACTAAAACCGAAATGCTCAAACCTTAAACCTAGCAGAGAGCCCAAATATTCAGTGGCCTTACACCCCCCCCTTTCTCTTGATAACCCGAAACCCTAAAGCCCTAAACCCCTAAACCCTATTAGCAACTTCTGGTTTCAGCGTTTACGTAGGCGAAAGAGAATTAGAAATGAAAGCAGGAAATGCAGATGATAGGCTGCTGCCGAGGATATGAGTTCCCTAAATTAGGGTCCCATTGGGTTTAGGGTTTAGAGTTTAGGGTTTGGGGACCCCTCAATATTATGCGCCGTAATACAAACTATAGCTACCCATATACCAGGACAGATAGGGCTGAAACCCTAAACCCTAAACCCTAGGGGTTTAGGGTTTAGGGTTGATTGACCTGGGTTGCTAGTAAGGGACTTGGTTTTTTTGGTGGGACGTGGGTTTAGGGTTTAGAGTTTACGGTTCTAGTATGGGTATGTAGTAGATAATAAGGTTTCCTTACCACAGCAACTTTCTTTAAGTTCCTTAGCACCCACCCAGTGATGCGCGGTAGCACTCATGCACCACCCTAAAATAGGACCCTAAACCACGCTTATAGGAACCCAAGATGCAGGGTTTAGGGTTTAGGGTTTAGGGTTTAGGGTTTAGGGTTTTTGGATGTAAGGTATACGAGATACTGTAGATGGTAAAAAATCCTGCATGCCCTTAGTATGCTATGATACCACAACTCCAAAGTGAAACGTACTCAGGGTTCTGCAGGATGTCTCGTATCCACCTTGTTAGCTAAGATTCCCAAAAAAGGCCAGAACTTTGAACGTCAATTTTTTGCTGGATTTCTTGGCGTTTATGTAGGGGAGTGTGGCCTGCTTGCGGTGGTGGCAAGGATGAAAGTGGTTACAAAAACAAGACAACATCAACTAAGTTATCACTACGACAATAACTTGAAAAAGGAGGCTTCAGCACAAAACATTGCGCAATCAATTGGAAAAAAAGATGGACAAAATCTGCCTTGGCAACGATGGGTCTTTGACAAATTGAATGAGTGCGAGTTCATAATACCCTGAACCGTAAACCCTGATCAGGAAGGATGGTGCTGAACTGCTACCATTGGCTACTAACACTCCGAGATAACAACCATCTCGTCGTACTCCTACTACCACGACACAGATGATAACAACGATAGAAAGAACAACAACGACAAAGACAACGACCACGATCCTAAAACCAAAGCCCTGAATCCAAAACGGACTGGTACTTAGGAGAGAATAAGACAATGAAATTACTTTTGCACTATATAATTCCAAGATACTGCACCCATATTCCCAACCCTAAACCCTAAACCCTATATTCACTTATTCCCTACTGAAGAAGTTGCTGGGGCCCGGGCCACGAGGCTTCCAAAGACGACCTGGCCGCTCCCAGTTCCGCAGGCAAGTTGCGTGCCATCCTCACAAAGCTTCTGGTAGGAAATAAAGGAATATCGTGTAGTTATATAAGATAGGGTTTAGGATTTTGGGTTTAGGGTTTAGGGTTTAGGTTCAGTGTTGGAGGACCCCCCACCCAGTAATAGTGGTATAATAGGACTATAAGAGGACCCTAATATAATCCCTAGTATCCATTATCGTCACTATTACTGGGTGGGGGCTCCACCTAAAATATGATATAGGGTCTAGGGTTTAAGATTTAGGTTCAGTGTTGAAGTTCTGAAGGGTCTTTGCTCCAGGGTTCAGGATTCAGAGTTTAGGGTTTGGTGCGCGGGGTTGGGACGGGTGAGAGTTTGCGGTTAGAGAAGTCATACTTGCACAGCGCATGGTTACTCTAAACCGATGCAAAGGCATGAATATCTACCAAAATCAGTGTGAAGTCTATAAGAGATACCCTATACGTACTATAATACTTACACAAGGAAATTAAAACAATAATGGTTAATTATTCAGGTTCGAACATTATCTGAAACCGTGCAGCCTAACTCCTGAACCCAAGACCTAAACCCTAAACAACGCTAAGCAAGCCCAAACCCCTAATCGACCCAGTAAATCCTAGAAAACCGAAACCCTAAACAACCCTAAACCCTCAACAACCCCAAACCCTCAACAACCCTAAACCGTGAACAACCCTAAACCCTAAACAACCCTAAACCCCTCGTCGACCCTGAACTCTAAACAACCCTAAGCCCCTAAACAACCCTAAACAGCCCCAAACCCCTAATCGACCCTGCACCATAAACAACCCTAAATCCTAGACAACCGAAACACTAAACAAACCTGAAACCTAAACAACCCTGTACCCCTAAACAACCCTGAACCCTAAACAACCCTAAATTAAAACAAAGCTAGACCTTAAACGACCCTAAACCCCAAAACCTAAACGGCTGGGAGGCCGGCATTGCACCAGGAGATGGAGAAGATTGATCCAACGTCCGGCGTCTCGCGACCTTGAGGGTTTTGGGTTGAAAGGGTAGGTTTCGGGCTTAGGGGATTAGTGTAGGGTTCAGGGTCTAGGATTCAGGGTTTAGGTTTAGAATTTGGGGCTTATGGCTTAGGGTCTTTGTAAATTAGGCTTTAGGGTTTGATTTTCACTTGGAGGTTCATTTTCTCGGTCCCCTCAAAAAAGGGTGTATAGGTTTTTTTTTAATCTGACCTTTTTCCAACTTGCTGTGCAGTCGGAAAGCCAGCTGGCCAGGTCGGTAGAAAAGCCTGGAAAAGAGTTTAGGGCTTAGGGATATATAGTTATATGGGGACGTATCAAAGTATACTTGGTTAAGGGTTTTAGGTTGGAGGTTCAGTGGACATGGTAATTCCTTGTCAGGAGGTGTATAGGTGTGTATACCTATATATATATATATACAGGTGTTGAGAGTTTAAGTCCTAGACCCTACATATCTGTATAAACCCATCGTTTGAATGTCCTTTTCCATTTGATTTTCCATTTGATTCAGGGATGTTGAGGGTGTTGGGCTAGGCTTTGGGGCGTAGGGTAAAGATCATAGAAAGACACCAAACGAAACCCACGGTAGATTGAGGATGCAGACAGGGGCCCAGACCCCAAACCCTAAACTCCCAAAAAAACTTTGAGGGCCTTAAACCCCGAAACCCTGTGCCAGAGTCAAGGCCAGGCAGTACCAGCAAAAAGTGGGATTTAGGGTTTAGGGTTTGAGGTCATAAGATTCGCTCAATGGTTCAGCAAAAACGTCTCCCATGCGAAAAGCAACAAGGACTGGTCATGCTGGAGATGATGTCTGCGATGCAAAACCAAAAACAACAAAAAAGAGCGCAAGACGAGCAGGCAGGGGGAGGTGGCGAGAAAGAAGCAACTTTGCAACCAGAGGGAGTGCACAGGAACGAGGGATTAGAGTTTAGAAGTCAGAGCCCATCAACCATTAAATCTCCTTGAACGCACCCTGGTTCGGGTACAACCACGCAAAAAATACCGTAGCAAACACAAGGACATACGAGTCCTACTTTTCGGCAGCCAGCTACTTGTGCAGGCCCAGCTTTCTGGGGCTCCTGGACAAGAAACCCACAAAGAAATTTCGTGTTCGGTTTAGGGTGTTGGGTTTAGGATCACTGGACAGATCATTTTGTTGTCTTGTACGTAGTTTAATAATAAACCTCCAAATGAGCTTCAGGCAGTACGACCAGCCAGTGCGGTCGCAAAGCTTCAAGGTCTTGGCGAGCAAGGCTCATTTGGCAGTTTCCCGAAATTAGGAGTGCCTTATTGGGGGCTCCCTATAATAAGGACTATATCATTTTGGATCTACATTGGGGTCTTCCTGTTTTCGGCAACTACCGTGTAGTGCTTAGGTTGTAGGGCTCAAGCTTGAAGATTTCCCCTAAACCCTAAACCCTAAACCCTAAACCCCTAAACCCTAAACCCAGGCTGGCCATGATTCTTGTGGAATTTCTTGCGGAATTTATTGTGGATTTTCTTGATGAATTTCTTGGATAACTTATTGAAGAGTTTCTTGGTGACTTTCTCGTGAAAATTCTTGAGGAATTCATTGTGGGAATCTGCCCTTCAATCTCCAAAAGTTCACTTCAATATAGCCCCTTCCCTGCCATATTTGCACCCCCTACCCGCATAAGATTAAAAATTCCCCATGTATTTCGGCAGAGGCATGTTGAAGCACTGGGTCCCAAATCCAGGAGCGACGTTAAGATTGTCGGCAAGGTCAGGATTGTAGAGCAGCTGGCTACCCGCATAAGACACCAGCGAATGCAAAAGAAACCAAATTCTGACCTTGTCTCCTACAGAAAGAAAACTAAGGGGTTTTGTTGTGGATCTAGCTAGCGTTTTGCGCGTCTGAGATACTGTAGATTTGGCAGCCGAGCGGCAGGGGGCCCTTATCCCAAGCATCTCATCTCTTCTCCTAAAAATGATTCTTGGGATCTAGGGTTTAGGGTTTAGGGTTCCATGAGAATGCCTCCTGCGACATCGTTGGACTGAAAATAAATATGTCCCAGAAATTCCTCGGATGCTCTGGGGAGCTTGCTACAAGCTGGTGAAAACCCTAAACCCAAACCCCTAAGTGCCAAACCCTGCACCCCTTGCCCCAAGCAGCTGGGGCGACAGCATTGAAGCTACCCACGGCAAAATGCTTGCCTGCCCGGAATCTGAAGCTTTGCGGTTTGGGGTTTAGGGTTAAAGGCTAGGGTCCAGGAGTTCAAGCTTCATGTTTAGGGCTATACTTCTTGTGACTATGGCAAAACCTATGCCGAGCACAGTAGGATACTTGCATCTTGGCCTCTGCTGCCAACATCACTGCCACGAGCCTGGACCCTGAGCATTAAATCCCAAACCGCGCGCCTTAAACCATTGATGCATACTCCCAGCTAGCCGCTTCTCAAAACCCTAAACCCTAAACCAGATCCACAGGGATTACCTCCAGATTAGGCGTTGATAGCTACTATGGATTCCATTCTGCTTCTGTCCCTTAGCCCAAAGCCCTGAATGAGACATCGTGCATAGACTCATGACAACATGTCATAACGTGTCATAATTAAAGTAAATAAACAGGATTCAGCGCCGCAGGCACCATCACTCGAGTAGCTATGGATAGCACCATTTTCTTTACGCGAGAAATTGGGACCGCAAGAAGAGGGCACCATGTTTGTAAGAATCTGATGCCAAAGAACAGCATACGCGTTAGCAGGAAACGCAACTATGTCTTGTTAAGCTCTCAGGCAAATCCCACCCTAAACCCCGAATCCAACACCATGGAACTGTTCATGGCATCAACAGTGCAGAGACCCTCAAGAAGGTACCCGAAGTGCTTTCGAAAATGCGATAGGGTTTAGGGTGCAGGGAAAACTGCCACATGAACAGCCGCCTGCAATGAATAGTAGCGTTGATGGAGGAACCCTGCACTGGGCCCCACAGTGCCTAGAAATTACACTAGTTTAGAAGCCCTGTGGAGGATCATGGGGACTAGGCAGGTGTACGTGTATCCCCTGTAACCCAGATAGCAACTTCAGCTATCCACATCAGTAAGCTACTTACGAAGTCGTCCTCACACTCGCAGCAGGTGTGCAAGAATGCCTCCATGAGCAATCAAACTCAAAATCTTTAGAGTTCAGGGTTCGGGGCTTAAGGTTTCAAACCCAAGAAACACAAAGCCCCAACCTTCAACATAAGTTCAAGACCCTATAACCCAGACATGGCAGACCCCGTTACCCCATTTTTGGCCTGCTCGCAAAGGCCAACTACCCGTAAACCCCAAAGCCAAAAGACCATAGTAGTTTCAATTTTCGTTTTTCATTGTTTCCTCTATATAGCCCCAGCATACTACAGTAGCTTCCATTTTCTTTTCCGTATTCCCTTGATATTCCTCTGTAAATACTATAGCAATTTCCATCTTTCCATTACTACGGTGGATACTAAAAATCCTGCATGACCCTAAGTACCCTTTACCTTGAAAATTTGGGTATCGCAGAATTTTTGGGTCATGAAAGATTTTTAGTATCAACCGGGAATCCCCCTGACACCCCAAGTGTCCTCTCATGTCCCTCACAAGAAATCCAAAAGGGAGCTCCCCAGCCTGTGGGAGACCATGCCTTGTCAGAATCCGGGGGGTTAAGGGTTGAGGGAGTAGGGTTTTTTCTTGTATGGGACCTTTTCTGGTATGTGTATATAATGTGGTCTTTAGGGTTTAGGGTTTAGGGTTGAGGGTATACTTGGAGGGTCAGGGAGACGTAGTAAGTAGGTCAATGACCCCTATAACCCAGATAGTAAGCCCAAACATCCGGATTATTAACCTAATTACTAAGTCCCCCTGACCCTAAACCCTAAACCCTAAAACTAAATACTATAATAGTTTCCATTTTCTTTTCCATTATTACTAAGCCCCCCTTACCCCCCAAGTAAGGTTTTCTCTTTTATGGGACCTTTCCTCCACCGTTTATGTAGCAAAGAACGCTTTACAGCGAGGTCCAGTCATCTTCCCAGACATTTAGGGTTTGGGGTTTAGGGTTTAGGGTTAAGAGTTTAAAGTTTAGGGCTTAGGGGGATCCAGGAAATCGGTTCCCACAGGAAGTGCTCAGACCCCTCACACAGCCTCACTGACCCGTACGTAGGGTTTGGGCTTTAGGGTTTAGCCCCAAAGTAAGTATGTGGGAAGCTCTACAGGCCAAAAATGTATACTGTACACTTACATGGACCCTTTGGCACAGAGGCAACAAATTCAGACTTGAGGTTTTAGAGGTTTGGAGGCGCCGCGGCGGTTTTGGGCTTTAGGTAAAGTTCAAGGTTTAGAGTGTTGCGTTCAGAGCTTCGCACTTATGGCATGAGCTTCAGGCATTGGCATTAAGTGTCTAGGGGCTAGTAGAAACCCTAAACTCTGACCCCGGACCCTACAGTAGCCTCCATCTTCTCCTCCACTGTTGCATGCCCCCACTGCCAACCAGCAAGCAAACAGTAAATCCTAAACCCTAAACCCTGAACAAAAGAAATGTCCGTGTTCCATTGTTTTTCACTTGGTTTTTCATTCCCTTGCTCGACGCTAGCCCCTGTATATCCACACATACCTATCTGCATCTCTATATGACCCAACATATTCCACATTTTCCTACGTATCCCTTTGTGACCCTGCATGTCCCTACATCCCCTGCTACATCCCTACATATCCCCAAGTAACTAAGTACCGTTACACCCCCACAGCAAGTCGGAGGTGTAGAAAGCCAACCCAAGGGCAGGGGCTTTGGGTAGGGGATGTAGAAATGGAAAAGAAAATGGAAATTATTTAGGGTGAAAGGGTTCGGAGTATTTATGAGATAATGGAAGAGAAAATGGAAACTAGTAGTTAAGGCGTTCAAGGTATGGGGGATGATACCCCAAACCTTAAGGGGCTACTCTGGGGATCTATTCGCCTCTTTCCTACCAGAAAGTCTCATGAGGGATGCTTCCGGTTTGCGCTTCTGGGGTTCTAGGGGGCTGCAGGGTCTAGGATACCTTTAGGCTTTAGGATTAAGGGCTCCATCTTACTCTATGGTTGGGCTAGGTTACCGAATTGGGGATCATCGAACATGAAAAACGCCTAGTTCCGTGGAGGTGTGCAAATTGCAACCGATTTGGGGGCGGCCTACACCACATCTAGGATGAAGATCTGCGAGGGCCTTATTGCGTGTTGCTGTAAGCAAAAGCACCTCAGTCGTTTACACGACTTGTGAAGTTTTCAAAAGCCAAGAACCGTCCAATGTGCCCAACCCCACGTTCCCTTAAACAGTCATACCAAACACCCAAATCCGAATCCCCAAAGCACACGTCCTGAACTCCGTAAACTCCAGTGCAGGGTCATGAGGACCTAGGAAGTAAGTTAAGCAGACAAGTAAGGTTGTTCTGTCGATTCCTTCCAGTGAACCCCCAGTTGCACCCTTTTCCCAAATCTCTAAACCGTATTCAGCTGTGTCCCCAGCAATGGAGGTGACCACATGGTCCAAAGGGGCCGAACTGAACAGCAGGCGACCGTAGCAATCCCAGATCTTGTACCTCAAAGAAGGTTTCAAAGAGGGGGGTGCCCTTAGGGGGGGGGATATTTATATATATGTACATCTGGTTCACAAAGGGGCTATGACAGCCGCCTTTATATCTGGATATTTTGAAAAACTTCCATTGAAGGTCATGGGTTTGGAGTGATCCAGCTTTAAGGCTTGGCCGTTGTAGTGTAGATATGGATATGGGTGGTTGTCAAAATTATGGTCCCTTTTTGGATCCCTATTATTATACGGCACCTAATATTTAGGGTACCCCAAAAGCGACCGTCATTTTGACAACCACCCATATGGAATCCATGAAGAAGCTATGAGCGGTTGGTTTAGGGTTTGGCCCCGAAGCCCTCTATGATTCCAGAAATGCAGTTATTTGGAGCTTGCTCAGAATCAGGGTCCACTTGAAGACCTGAACCACAATCCAAAACCCGAACAACCTCTTCCCTAGTGATAGCCCCCACGGCTGTCTTTAAAACTTTGCCCTCAGTGTACGTAGCATGGAATTATAGCAGGACATCACTATTAGAGTGGGTTTTGATTCGTCAGTAGGGGCTTGTTGTTCATGTGCATACATACATACATACATACATACATGCATGCATACATGCATGCATACATACATACATACAGATATATAGATATATGTACATAGTTGCCTCCACATCCCCCCTGCCCCACAAAAAAATTGACAATAAAAATGAAATTCTCCCAAACGGTGGAGGGTTTTTTTTTCAAAGGGTTGGCTCCACTTTTTTTTTCGAAGGGTTGGCTC
>CAJNIZ010038947.1:11860-27390 GCA_905231905.1 Symbiodinium pilosum | reverse complement strand
AGGGTTTAGGGTTTAGGGATAAATATAGGGATAATGGAAAAGAAAGTGAAAGCTACTGTGTGAGGGAAACCTGTATTGCTTTGGGATAACGGAGAAGAAAATGGAAGTTACTATAGTACAGGGTTTAGGGCTTAGGGTTTAGGGCTGTATTAGTATAATGGAAAAGAAAATGGAAACTACTATAGGAGGTTATTACTGTTGTTTAAAGTCATGACATAGAGAAGAGCCTGGGCTTGTACCGTGTGAAGCATCTGCTGCAAATGCGTAGCGTTTGGGCAAATAAGCGGGATGTCATCAAGATACTCCAGATCATAGACAGGAACATTGGCAGACCGAGTGTTAGTGGCAACTCCCTGTCTCAACAAAGAGTCGTCAACATCCGCTAGAAGGACGCTGGGCATCCCTGCCTATTGCCTGCCCTAACCGTACCATAAGCCTTATCACCATGTGAGCCCCGAACATAGAAGTAGAAAGTAGAGTTGATGTGAACCCCGTGACGAGGTCTGGAGGTCAGAAGCATCCCAGATTGCTTGAGGGCAAGGTTCATTGCGGAGTGGCCACTACACAGGGTTTAGGATCTAAGTTCCAAGGTGATGTTGGATGTATATCTTTGACTAAGCGTCTCCTACATTCAACCCGAACAAAGAAGGCTCTGATCTGAAGTTTCAAATGTGGGCCCCTAATCTAGGGCCACTCCTGATTCGGAAACTAAACCCCCTGATCCGGAAACTAAGATACCTGATTTGGAAACTGAAAGCCCTGATAAGCCACGCTGGTTCGGAAACTATAAACCCTGATACGGAAACCACGCTGGCTTGGAAACTAAAACCCCTGATTCGAAAACCAAATAACTCGAATTCGGAAACTAATAACCCTGATTCGGAAACTAAAGCCACTGATTCGGAACTACAAAAACTCTAATTCGGAAACTAAGACCCTCTGATTCGGAAATCCAAAAAGCCCTAATCCCGAAACGCTTATCACAAAATGGAACAGCACTTCGAACTTGGGTAAGGCCTTAGATCTTGGAGAACATCCCGGGAAATCTTACTCCCTGGTGAGTCCTAGTCCCCAGACCCAACTCGCTAAACCCTTATCGAGAGAAAAAAAAAAGAATTGTCGGTATGGGTTGAGATGAAACGAGATTACGCCCCCCACCCCAACAAAAAAAAAGAAGAGGAGACCTGACATGAAACGAGATTATGCCCCACCCCCCACCCAAGCCCGACCCCAGGGTGATCTTGGGGTGATTTTAGTTTCTGAAGTGGTGATGTTAGTTTCCGAAACGGGAGTTTAGTTTCCGAATCGGGCATTTAGTTTCTGAATCCGGGTTTGTTCCCTAATATGGGCCCTGAGGCCTTCTAGCGGGATCTAGGGAATTTTAGCGGTACATATAGTTTATATGGTAGGCATATAGAGATCCCAGGGTAAGGACCCATACTCGGGGCTCGAATGGTCGAAGACCTCGAGCTAGGGAATACACACAAAGGAGCCATGCGCATTGGAGAGCGCGATGCAATCTGTTGAACTATGGCGGCACTGGGAAGCATTTAAAACCAAGTATTCAAGAATTCTGGCCGGTGTACTTATTGTGAAGAAGATAAATGCTGACAGCTAAAGCCTTCCAGCGCCCCTAAGAAAGGCAGATGTATCGCCTGCCCACCAAAGACTTGCCGAGCCAAGGAGGCGGGCACGAAAAAAGAAAAAAAATATATTAAAAATAAACCCCGCATCAGGGTTTAGCGTCTAGGGTTCTGAGCAAGAAATTTAAACTCCTAAGCATGGAAACGTCACTTGTCAAATCACGTTACTTGTAGTTCCAACAACAGTACCAGCAATAACAACAACAACAACAACAACAACCAAAAAACCAAAAACCGACGGTGCCAAAAGCCTAAACCCCGACCCTACACCCCTGATATAATCCCAATATAGCCCCAATATGACCTTAATATACCCCCAATCCCTAAGCCCTAAACCCTTACCCTGCCTTCCACTCGACCTGTTTCTGGCCGGCCTGGCACCATCGTCTCAGGTTCTGAATTCAAAGGATTGGGCTAGGTAGGTTTAGTATGAAACAGTAATATCATGCATAAAAGTAAGCATGGTGGGATATGGGTTATAACCTGGCTATAGCTTTAGGACAGGGGGTTGAAAAAATGATTTGAAGTTTATGGAGGCACTACATGCAAGCTATACATCTGAAACGAGTGTGTCCTACTACACTGCTTTAGGGTTCAAGGGGCAAGCTTTGCCTTCAGACGGTCGTGATCCAATAGCGGTATCACCAGGGGACTGAGAGGGGTGAGTTACTTACACTCTACTTACTGATCGGTACTATTATAACCCGACGCCATGATTATTTGAAGGACATGACGGTGGCTACTAACAAGCAACACCCCTTCCAAGTACAGAGGGATCCTGGACTGATTACCATGCATTGTGGTCACGATACGCGGGCGTAGGGGGGTTTGGGGTTTAGGTTCAACCCCAAGAGTCAAGATAAGTTTTTTTTCAAGGCCAAACTGACACCCCAAACCCCTACAGTGCACCTGAAAACCCCAACCCCCAAACTCGTAAATGACCAGAACCCCTTGAATCAACCCTAAACTTCAAACAACACAATAGTTTCCATTTTCTTTTCCATTCCTCAGTAAGTCTCATAATACTCCAAGTAGAAGGTCGTCCTGGATGGATTTGAGATGGATCTTCGTGCTGCAAGCAAAGAGGATGTGCTCGCCTCAGAGAATTGCTCTTTTAACATCTGACCTTGCCCAAAAAGGCTGCTGTCCCTGGAACGGTAATGTCCAGGGTGCAGGGCTCAGGGCTTATTTTGAAGGAGTTGTAGGGACTCTGTAGGGAGTGTACAGGACATGTTCCTTGACTGCTTGCATTTTTGTCAACAGAGGACACCAAGCAGGCCGCCTTGTCTTTGCGCAAGTTTTTTTTTTTAACGAATTCCCACAAAACCTGAGCACCCTGCGAAGGGTCACCCGAGACTGAAGCGATTGAATACGCCTAGACAACCTTTGCTGGATCTCGTCAATGCTTAGTCTTGAAAATGCCGGGCACACTTGAATATGTGTGAATCGTGTTGTCCTTACTTTCGGCAATCTTTTCTGAAGTACTCTGTGCCCTACACCGTCTAAACAGCAGCCGTAGCCGGAGAAAAAACCTCGCACTAGGACGCACTTCAGATCCTGGCAATCGGGAGACCAAACCACGGAGTAGATGGCGTGGGACCTCAGTAAGGGATTACAATAGTGCCCCCCAAAGGTACGCCCACCCAGGATTTAAGGAGCTAATAAGGACGATATAGGGTAAGAAGGCCTAATAGGGTTCTAAATCTGGGGGGGTACTATTGTAATCCCTTACTCAGTGACAAAGCACCACGCACTGCCGCACAAGCTGACAACATGCAGTGAGGTTGTGAGAACGGATATCCTTCCTAATATTTTGGGCCTGCATTATCAGAGTGTCCCAATAAATGAAAATAATTCCGACTACTCTCATGCATGAACTCTCATGCATGAGCCACCCGCCACTTCTCATGGGTAGATGAGGGAATTTTGGTCCGGCAATTCGGGGTGCTTGCAAATCTATCGGTAGTGGACAAGGCACTGAACCCTAAACGCAGAAATCACCTTGCTTGGGGGCTTTCGTAATGCTGTGTTGTAACTGCCTTAGAAACCGCGAGGAAGACAGCAACCCTGACTTTGACACATAGCCTCATGAAACTGGGCAGAGGACTGTTGTGCAAGAGCCGACCGGAGCATTCCACTTCTGGACCACACCTCCACTCTTCGCGCACGACTGTCGCTGCCCTCTACGAGACATTTATGCGGGAGCTGAGAACATGCAGGACTCTACAGATTACAAAGGCCAAAACCCCAAGCAATGGGAGGTGGAATTACATTCCGGGAGACCAGAAAAACATAGAAGGAATAAAAAGGGAGACAAGGGGCAACGAAGACTCCCTAAACCCTATACCCTAAACCCTAAAACCCTAATCCCTAAACATTTCCCGGCCTCTCTTAATTCCGTGGAGCGAAAAACCCTACAGTCAAGCTGTTTGGGTTGGGGAAAAACAGCGGTCAAAACACACGTGGATTTATGGCTTAGGGTTTTAGATTGAAGGCTTAGGGTTTAGGATTTAAGGAACAATTAAGTTTTAGGATTTAGGTTACATTGGTAAAGCGAAGGTTTTCAAAATAATCATAGGAGGCAATCCTCTTTTGGAGCCTTCAATCATTAATGCAAACCCAAATCACTTCCGCTAATGGTAAAAGCTGCCAACCCCACTAAGGAACATGTGGCTGACATGTGTTGGTGTAGATACTACATCAGTAGTATTTACCGTCAGGGGGTGGAGAGTTCGGAGAATGTTGGGGCGCTTTTTGGTAAGGAAAGAGGATGAGCAAGGATCTGGGTTGATTCCCGAAGGGATGACATATGCAGTGACTATCAGACCAGGAATTCTCAAAAGCTAGGTAGGCAGAGAAACCCTAGATATCACCGGGTAGTCTCGGACAACTAGAATCGTGGAGAACAACCGAAACCTGGAACCCTAACTGGTGTTTTGCCAGATACAAACCCGGCTTAACAACACCAGCACCTGACGGATAGGAGTTAGAGCTACAGTTGATACACAAAATCCTGCTTGACTCTAGAAGGGTCTAGGGTTGGGAGTTTCTACTGTATTCAGAATTAATCTAACATAATGACAAGATGCATTCAGGATTCTCATTTTGAAACGTAGGATTTAGAGCTTGAGGTATGCGGTGTAGGGCTTGGCGCATATGGATTTGTTGATAAGTACGGCTAGAAGACCACTCGCGGAAAGACATGCCTACACCTATCAACCTACACCATAGCCCATAAACCATGTAACCTTATATTCACTTCATCTGCTGCAGATCTCAAATCCCTACTGGACATAAAAGGGATACCGTCGTAACACCAATTTCTAAATTCCGACGACCCCTAGAACCTAAAGTGTGCTCCTAGTAAAGCCCTAATAGGGTTTACAGTCTAGGGACTGAAGCCCTACACTCTAAACCCTTCAAACCGTCTAAGATTTAGGGTTTGGGGGTTTAGGGTTTAGGGGTTTGAGGGTTTAGGGATTAGGGTTTAGGGGTCTAGGTTTCAGGAATTTAAGGTCCCTGAACCCTAAACAGTCCAGGTCTCACCTTGACAATGCCATCCTCCCCAGCGGTTGCAATGGCAGAACCTACGGAATCGTAGGCGTGGTGGTCATAGTTCATACTTTAGGCCTCTAACTTTAAAGCTTCAGGGCTTAGGGTTTAGGGTTTATGTCGGAGTATAGGGTTCAAAACCTAGTGCTCAATTTTCAGCGTGTGGGGTTCGGGGATTTGGGATTCGTTGCTTTGGGCTGCATCTCAGCCACACAAGGTATCAGCCCATCAAACTCCTAAACCATAAACCTTTGTAAGATTTGGGGTTCTTTGCAGCTGCGACCTGGACCATGAAGTCAACATCCCAAGCCTGAGCCAATTCACCTGCTTGGGTGAAGCGTGTGGGGCTAAACATGTCAATTAGCATTACTAGCATCGCTAGTGTTATCCATAATGGCAATTGGCAGAGGCTACAAGAATATTACCTGGCCATAGCTTGGGCTTTCCGCACCTAGCTGTTCACCCCAAGCAATAAACGAAGAGTCATGTCCCCGCCACAGAAAGCCAGAAATCCAGTCCAGTGAAAACACCTCCCTAAACCCTGTAGGGGTTTTGGGTATAATGTACTACGACTGTATAGTAGTTATTAACTGGATAATGTTTCGAACCTGTCAAGCTTCTACAATTTCCACAAGTACACAAAAAGATGGCTGCATGTCACCCGCGTCGCCTACCTCAACAAAAATCAAGAGTTGTTTCTTGTGAAATACACGAAAGATGAAGGGTTGAACGGAAAAAAAGATGCAAAAAGAAACGGGAACTCGATTTACCCTAAACCCAGAACCCCAAAACCCAAACCCTAAACCCTAATGGGTACAGTACCACTTGAAGGATCAGGGGGACTTAGTAAGTAGGTTAACGAAAGGAGGAGCTGGAGTTGCTATATGAGCTACTGTCAACATGGGTTCCTTCTTGAGGACTATATAATTTTGGGGTTTAGGGTTTAGGGACTATACTAAACTACAAAAGAGGCCCGTATGTCCACTTTAGGTTCCTTAGTAACCCCATAGCCCTCAATGTTGACAGTAACTCATATCATATGCCTTAAAGAGGCTACAGATATACTTGCCCTGGCCATGACTCTCCAAGCAGGGTTTAGGATTCTGGGCTTACACCAACCGTCTCTACAGAGTTCAGAGAGTACCGTAGGGGCCCAAATGTTAAGCATTTTCATTTGGAGGCTATACCTATACAGGGAACTTAGGACCAAAATATTAGCAAGCATTCCGGCCCCTACGGTAGGTTTAGAAAAATCGGAGCAAGCTGCTGGCCTGAGTGGGCCTTTAACGTCTACTTTGAAACCTAATTACTTAGTTACTTCATTAGTTAGTTAGATACTTAGTGAGTTAGTTAGTTAGTTAGTTAGTTATAGTCAGTTAGCTATGTGCATCACCGTTGCCACTTACTCGACTACAGTACTTCCAGGTTGTCTAGCTGCTAGGGTCAGGCCGAAATTGTAGTAACCAGATGAAATTGCTAAGTAGACTCGAAATCTGAGCCCACGGCCATCGAAACTCCATCTGAGGGAGATGACAGCTCCTCTATGAGCATCCACCTGGCAAGGGTGTAGAGGTTTCAGGTTTAGGGTTGCGAGGCTGAATGTTGCAGTTTCAGAATCTCAGCTTTTGATCTCATGGTTGGGGGTTGAAGGGAATGTCGCTCCTTCTCCTATTCCAGACAGAAGGTTGCTCTGAGAAGAACTGTATAATTTGATCTTCCTCAGCCTGTTGATCAACACAAGAAACGCTCAAATACAGTCCAGGCAGCTTTCTTGAGCGCCATAGCCTCTCCCTTCGCATTGCACTTCCTGCTCGTTCGTTGGCATAACCATTGCTATAAACAGCACGGAAGCGCGCTATCCCTGCTTCGAATTGTTTCGAGTGCTTCTAGTACTTCTTGAGCTACACAACGCGATTCAGATGCGTGAGCTTAGGCGTTTGCTTCCTGTCTTACTAATGTGGTGTCGGAAGGTTTCTCAAAATTCGTAGACCCTGCTTTCAGATTTGCTGGTGACGTACCGAGAGAAAAACAAGCTTCGAAGATACTCTCGAAAGATTAAGTTGAACGGTCTCTTGAAAATAGATAGTACCCCAAAAACGTTACATTTGCAGTATCTTGCAGCCGCAGCCTTTACTCCTTGGGAGCCGGCATAATTTCTGTTGCAATCTGCAAGTGCAGGAGTATCTTCGCAAATTTAAGGCTCTGGGTTGAGGGTGTATACATATATTTATCTCTCTCGATGGCTCTTTTAATAAGAGGAATCTTTTTCAAGGACCTCCAACACCTGACCATGTTTCTGACGCCCCCTACACTCGACGCTCTTAAGGGTCTAGGGTTTAGGGCAAATGCTCGCGGGAAGGCCTAACCTAGAGCAGGTACATCTGCCCTCAAAACATGAAGCCTCACCCTGGGTTGGCCCCTAAAACCCTTTGAAAAATATTAGTATATAGGGTCCCTTATTAAAGCCATTAGGGAAATATTAAATGTCCCAGGGGCCGACACAGTACTTCAACCCTAAACCCTAAGCCCCTGGCATCCTTGTGAAATCGACACATCTCTAAATGAGACAATCTAGGATGGCTTTCTTTTGAGGAGTCCCTACGATAACAGTTATAATATATAGGTGTCTATAAAAACCTCACCCAGCCTTCTTCTCTTCACGCCCGGTTTCGCTGACCAACCGAAAGGTTCCGTCTGCACATCCAAGTGCGAAGGTGTTTTCTGAACCTGCCACACAGGGTATGGGGGATTGAGGTTCAGGGTGAAAAAGGGAAACAGAGCGGGTTCAGGGGTTTTGGGGGGTTTGAGAGCTTGGGGGTTTTCAGGTTTCAGGTTTAGACATTGGGGATTGAGGGCAAGAGAACACTAGGACAGGGGAGACTACTGAGGAAAGAAAAAAGAAGAGTCAGAGTAAGAGCAAATACGTACTGTGATTCAGAAAAGCAACAAGACTTGGAGGGTCAGGGAGACTTAGTAAGTAGGTTAATAACCCCTATAAGCCATATAATAACCCCGAGTATCCCCAATGTGAACCCACTTACTAAGTCCCGCTGACCCCACAAGTAGCAGGAGCGAGAGTCACAATAAATACGACGCGGACTGGGGAGACGAAGCACAAGGGCCCAAATCGAATAGCAATACTGGCTGCACAAAAAAAATCCTGAAGCAACACCACAGAAAAGAATCAAAACCCTAAACCCTAAACCCTAAAGTTAGGGCCTCACAAGATGAGGAAGGGACATGCCAACAAACCTACATATATATAGGGGTTATATTGGGATAATGGAAAAGAAAATGGAAACTACCACATTATAATAGGGTTACGGCTCCATATCTGACATTGCTTGCCGGCTACTAGCAGGGACCGAAGGAATGGGTTATTTAGGGTCTTGCACCCAGACTGCCAAACACAAAGTAACCCTAAACCCTAAACCCTTAATCAGAAGTAGTAATACTAACGTTTATAATAAGAAGAAGGATGGCCTGCATACCCGTTGTTTTAGAGGCTGGCTTTCTTTTTCTACAGAGATCCCCTTGCTGCAGGCCAGATTAACACTGTGGTGCCGACGCCTATTGCAGTACTAGCCCTACTCGTGCTTACGGGGGAATGGGGGGATGAATATAGGTACCAGTATAGGAATATGGAGATTATATGAGCTATAGTCTAAACTCCTAGTATCCCCCATTATAAGCCCTTCAAAAGGAACCCTATACAATCCCTATATGAAGGTCGTTGGGTAGGGAAGGTAGCAGTCAGAGGAAACAAGGGCAAGGCAAAGGCCAAATGGAAGCCCAACATGGCATTGATGATCTTGAATCCCGTACCTCCAACCTACTGGGTTGGCCCCTAAAACCCTTTGAAAAATATTGGTATATAGGGTCCCTTCTTAAAGCCATTAGAGAAAATGTCAAAAATCCCAGGGGCCTACCCAGCCTACAACAACGCAAACAACATGGACCCCAACGCTGAATCGAACCACATGGCATAATCAAAGACTTGCTGACAAAGTGAAATCTCAAAAGCTGCAGCCACTCAACCACCAGCTCCCTCCATACCCCGAGTCCTGAACTACAACTTTCAACCGCTGATCCGAAATCCGCCTGCTGCTTACCAACGAACCTAAAAAGGGCCTTTAAGTTGTGGTCTCTATACTTCGTGGGTCACAGGTGCCTAGAAATAGATTAATACCGGGGATAACTCAGGTTATCATCATGGCTTATGGGGGTTATTTATCCTACTTGCGAAGTTCTCCTGACGCTCCAAGTAATCTGTCCAAAAAGCCCAGCTCTATTAATTTGGGTTGCTGCTAAGACACTAGGTTGCCATAATTTGAGTTTTGAAGGTTTTGGGTTGGGGGGTTACCATGATATCGGTATTTTATGAATAATAACGTGTCTTTGTACTAGTGATTCGATTTAAGTTCCTTACCAGCAACCCAGTAATGGCACTCTTGGGGTAAAGAGATATCCCTATAAGCCCTATAATTCCCCTGCATCCCTGTTTATCTGGGTGTATCCCTATAAATCCATGTAAAATGTTATATATCCCTACCCTGAACCCTAAACCCTAAACCCTCATAAAATGTTATATATCCCTATCTTGTCCTAGATGACTCGAGATTCGGCACTCCTAGCACTCCTGTTGGAAGCCAGTCCCCAAGTATGGGCAGCGCTTTAAGGTTAAGGGATTCAAGATTCATTAGAATCTAAGGCTTAGGGTTTTAAGTGTAAGGTTTCAGGAGCAATACAATATTGCAGAATTTTTCAAAGTTTTGAAGGATTGTGTTGCGCCAGGCTTGAAAAGATTGACAATTCGACGCCAGCGGGCTTTGGGTTAAGGCTAGCCCCCCGGCCCAGCACCAATCCTATTTTCACAGCACACGAAGTTCCAGTACACTTGAAAAGAACAGTTGTTGTGATTCTGTGTGGAAAAACTGAACCTCCCTTAAACCCTAGACCCCAAACATTGATCCCACACCTCGCCCCGAAACCATAATTCCTTATCCCTAGGCCCTTAGCCCTAAACCCCAACAATAACAATGGTCCCTATCTAAGCCTTGAAGCCAGAACGTAACAGCATTCATTTGGGGGATTGTCAGAATTATGGTCCCTTTTTGGGTCCCCTAAATTAGGGCCCGTATTAGGCCCCGTATTAGAAAGGGACCCAAAAAAAGACCATAATTTTGACAATCCCCCATTTTTTGAAATCAAGGGCCTTTGCCACTGGGCATCCAGGCCAGGGCCTGACAGGCTTCGGCTTAAAGCTTTGGTTTTGGGTGTAAATTTTGGAGTAGGTTTAAGATGTTGATGGACTTGGGGATTAGGGCTTGGGAAGTGGAGAAGCGAGGCTTTGGGCTTTTGATTTTGAGTTTGGGGATCTTGGATTTAAGATTCCGAGTTTTCACTTGATGGCATACTCTCTGGTCTGGGGTCTGGGGCGCGCCCAGGCCGCGCAAACACACGTGTTTGCAGTGCCATGACCCGACCTGTCTGAATAAGATTTAAGGAGTAATTTCAACGTTTGATGAGGCCCACAATTTTCTGCTGGGACTGGACGTCACGTGAGAATGTTCAACGATGGCTTGCAGCGATGTTGGCGGAAAACAGCGCTGGACAGAACGCTAGGCGGACGACGCTCAATGATGCATGCCGACCTGGTAAGGGCAAAAGTGCTCAGTCGGACTCCTTACAGCGTGTCATTGAAGGGTACGAAATGCCTCACAAGCTGCACATGGCTGCATTCCTATTACCTCTGCAGCCGCTCACGAACAGTCACAGACTGCTCAACAACAAGTATCGGTTGTGACGCGATGTTGGGCGCCCAGCGTAGACGAAAGTTTGCACCAATGCTGGCCGCCAGCAGGGACACAATTGCTGCTTAAGCAAGTAGGTTGTTGGCGCCAGAGCTTCTAGCATGTTGCTGATAGGGATGAACACCTGAAAGCCTTACAAGTTAACTCACAAGCCATGGTATTGCTTGGAAACGCAAAACCAAAACCCTTCGAGGCCAGGGTTTCTGCTTCCGAACAACGCTTTTAGTTGCAGGTTCAGGGAGTCTGTTTAAATATTTACACATGGATTAGGTCCCCGTTTGTCTCTCCAGAGATGGGCTTTGAGGGGTGCACCGACTTGTAAGTAAGGTTAAAACCAATGACACCTAATTATCAAGTCCCATCAAGTGACAAATATAATCCCCCTTAAGTAGATAGAACTTAGCTTCGGGTATATCATAAAAAGATCCCCCTATACCCCATATTCTATCTACTTAAGGGGGACTACAGGTGCTGGAGGTGGCCCGGCTTTACCTTGGCTCCGTGACGTTGGTTGGTGCCCTCGAAGCTCGGGCAGCTTCCGGCTCCACATGAGCTATGGTCTAAACTCCTAGTATCCCCCTTAATAAGCATAGTAGTCCCCTATATAAGCCCCTATATAACCCCCTTTAAGGAGTTTAGACTATAGCTCACATAACGGTTGTCGATACTTCAGCTAGAACTTTATTTTTTTAAGGGTTTTTTAGCGGTTCTGGTTGGGGGCGTACAACCCTTGATCTTCGCACGGCAAGACCCTAATCGCATGCTCCGTATCCTCACTTCTCCAGTCTACTCAATAACAAGACCTATGGGGCTAAAAAAATATTCTGGGGGATAGTAGGTAGTCTTCATAAGTCACAAAATCACCCAAGTAAAGTCCCTGAGCCCTACAACGTAAACCCTAGACCCTAAACTCGAAGAAAGTTGAATCCCAAAACCCTGAAACCCTAAGCCCTAAACTAAATCCTGAACCCCACAACCCTCAACCCCAAACCAAATCCTAAACCCTAAAACCCTAAAAACCTAAGCCCTACAATCTCTGCCAGCGGCACCGTGCAGAAGGACTCGCAGCTTCCCAGCTTCACCTAGGCGATTGTCGAAAAAAAACTCATTTCCACGGCTCAAATAGGAAATGAGGGAATCCATAATATTGGGGTAATATCGGGTAATATAGGGTTACATTGGGATTATGTAGGGTAATGTAGGGTAATATTGGGATTATCGAGGGTAATATAATGCAATTTATAGGGTCATAGAACGTTATATAGGGAGAATGGCAAAGAAAATGGAAGCTACTAGTTGAGATTTTAGTACAAGGGTATATGTAGGGCATGTAGGGTTTATAGGAGGTATATCGAGGGAATGGGAAAGACAATGGAAACTACTGTAATGGGCTATATACGTTTCAGGGTGTAGAGTTTAGGGTTCTTACTTGAATTAAATAGTAGGGGAGGGAATATATTCTAGGGGATATTTGAGGATAATGGAAAAGAAAGTGAAAGCTACTATTTCAAGTTTAGGGTTTCGGGTAATTCCCAAAATTACGGTCCCGTTTTGGTATCCCTGAATATTATGTGAAGTATAATCTATATCCAAAAGTGGCCCATAATCTTGAGAACCACCCATATGAGGATTACATTCCCTTACTCATACTAATCGCCAGTATTTTTTGCCTATTTAGTGCCCCAACCCGTATAGAGTGCAGGGGGCTTAGGGGAACACTTAAACTCTGAACCTGCATATTGAAGTACCTTTGGGGTCACTCACTCAGACTACACCTGAGCGGCACAACATTTCTCTTGTAGACGTGATTCGCTCCGCTAGGACATGGCAATTCCAAGAAGAGAGACAGCTTTTGAGCCAAGATTAAAAAACAAATCTCTGTAACTCGCGAGCGGGGATCCCGACATCCCAATTCAACTTAGGACTTAAGGTTGAAGCTTTAGGATTCAATGTGTAGATTTTCGGGTTTAGGTACTTCCCAACACATTGGGGTGGGCCGGAAATTACAAATCAAGGAAAAAAACAACGTTAAGATCGGTGATTCAGCCCGCAGCCTGCATAAGAGGGGTGAAACACTGACACCACTTGAGCTATGGTCTAAACTCCTAGTATCCCCCTTAATAACCCCTATAGTAGTCCCCTATATAATCCCCTATATAACCCCCTTTAAGGAGTTTAGACTATGGCTCACTTGGAGGGTCAAGGGGCTTTTTGGGGTGGGTTTAGGGTTGGGTTTAGGGTGCAAGCAGGTGAGTAACCCTTGTAAGCCATATCAAAACCCAAGTTAGCCCTGTCATTAACCTACTTAACCAGTTCCCCTGACCCTCCAAGCAGATGCCTGCACCGAAAAACAACACAAAGCCAACACATGCGGTAGGTTCAGTAGATGCTTTCCGCATTAAGCTTAATAAGATGAACAACGAACAGTGATAGGAATGATAAGCATCGATAATAATAGGAGTTGTAATAATATTTTCTTAGACATATTCATAAAAATTTGATCAATATTAGTGACAACAGCTCCTGGGGCACGCACAATGGGAGAGCCCTCCACGTGCCACTTCCATATTTCCTGACACTGCATGGTGCAGTCTGGCTTCTTGCTGGTATTTGCCTAGACCCTTACCTTAAAACATGTGGCTCTGGGAGGTCGTTAAATGTTTTTGAATGATGGTTCCCCACATGCTTGAGAAAATCCTTCACATTATGAAGCCGTGAAAGCACTAGGTCACAGCGGAAACTCGCCATTGCTCGGATGGTCTAGCTGTTCTGCAAGATAAGCACAAGAAAAACCTGACAAGGTTTTCTGCACGGCGCTGTTATTTTTTTTCTGCAACCTTGCTCCATGACGGCATCCTCATAGGTAGGGCCTGGTGCAACCCTAAAGCACCAAAACGAGAAACCCAAAACTGTCAAGAGCTCCGCGGGGCTACAGCACAATCCAATGCGGTGAGTACTGCACGCCAAACAAGGTAGTTCAAAATCATTTTAATTTGGCCCTGAAACAATCTGGAATCCATATAATTGCATGATGAATATTATCCAACTGTTACAGTGTCAGGGCAGCACCCAAATTATGATGGGTTTAGGGTTTAGGGTTTAGGGTTGGCCCCCCCACTGCGGCTTGAATAGACCCCAGACATCATAGCTCCGGCCTTTCCAGGATGGGTTTGGACAGCCCCCCCCCTACACTAGCAGATACCAGAGGAAAGGAATAGGAGTTCTAGTAGCCCCTCAATAAACCTCTAAGGACAGCTACTGTAAGGTGGACTGACCCAAAGGGATGGTAAGCAAATGCCTAGGGTAGCATACAGGTTTAGAGTTTACGGTTTAGGGACATGACAGGCTTATGAATGTCATGTAGACCCCTTATGAATAAAGCCCCTCCTTTTGAGGGCCTTAATATGAGGATCCCTATTGTCATCCCCATGAAGCGGAGGGGGCTTATTTATAAGGAGTCTACATTAGGTTTTAAGAGTTCGGGTCGTGGGACTGAGCACTGAAAAGGTTCATGCAAGCTACTTCAAGAAGCAATATGCGGGTTTAGGGTTTTTGGGGTGTGGGTTGGTCAGCCCAAGGGTTTCAGGGGGCATCGTAGGTGGGCGGCCTATGCCTTGAGTTTAGGGTTTAGGGCTTAGGGAGCCGTGTTACAATCTCGGCCCACTTTATGGAACTTCCTTCCTTCTTTTAGAAGGCTACATATGCCCTCAAAGAATCTAATGCACTTTAACTCTTCTTGAAAGATCACGAGGACTTAGCGAGTAGGTTAATCTTTGGGAGAATAGGGGTTGCTCTGGGCCAAGCCAACCAAACCCTAGCTGCTAGCCGCCAATCCACTCAAGGTTCCAAACCTAAAACTTGTAACCTTTAGAGGTTAAAATGGTGTATATCAGGATATATAGGCTTTAGGGTTTTGGGGGCTTACCCACTCAAGATTCCAAACCTGAAACTCGTAACCACCATTGGAAGGACGGGACTTGAAGCATTGGCTGAAACCAAACTAGAAAAAATATCGAAAGAAATCATGCGGATGACGCGGGGACTCGAGGCCCGGAACTCGGGGGCCCCAAAACAGGTGAATTTGTGGAGAGCTATAACTGGCTGTTGTTCTTTGGGGGGAATGCCTTTTTCTTAGCCTGTTCCTGCTGGGAAAACTGGAAAGCCTTTAACAAGGCTGGAATAAAGCAAAAAGAAAGATGCGAACAAGTTTTTTAAAAATGAAAAATGACGAAACGGCTGGCTGTGGCGGAGGCAGAGCTCCAGAGCTGCACCTAGTTGCTTTAGTTTTCTTACGTGTCCTCGATTCTCTTCCCGTTTTCGACATTCCCCTCACGTAAATGTTAGCTAGACCTGAAAAATACAAACAAGCTAAACAAACCTACAAAAGAATTACAGATCCGCCGCAGCTGGCTGTTTCAGTTTTCAATTCGCTAAATACAGTAGCTTCGACCACCCCTCCATGTCACGAAGCCCCCGAAACCCTAATCCCTGTATAGATATGGGAGTGCGTGAGCCCTGTTAA
>CAJNIZ010038947.1:0-11760 GCA_905231905.1 Symbiodinium pilosum | reverse complement strand
TTAACAGACCTCGTGCACTCGCATATGTATAGAGTATCATTCTGGGTTGCTCTTAAGGACCTTCATTTAAGTTACTATATTGCGGAAACCAAGTTAATTACTATACATATACATATATATATAGAGATACTAGGAGCCTGATCATCACCAGCTGAAAGCAGCTCGTACTGCTTGCCAGTCTTGTACCTCCACAAACCACACTCTGCTGCAGCATGGGGGGGGCGGGCCCTAGAGATGTTTTGGGGTTTTTATGGGATCATATAAGGGTGGACCAGGAATATGTTGGGGTTTTACGGCGATATTTTGGGGTTATAGGGATATATGTATATATATGTACATTTGTGTATATACATGAATATACATATATATATATCCAATAACGAAGAAGGAACTGGAAAGAAAATGAAGAATCAAACCGAACTTAGCTTCCTATTTGGGATTGATCTAGACGTCTTTGGGGAAAATTTATTTATCCTATAGGTCAGCAAAGTAAAACTCAAGGGGACATGATTCTCCAGAATGGCCGCTTTGGGAACGGAAAATTTGTTCAAATACCCATTATTATGTTTAGATTGCAGATGGTTGTAAGCACCGCTTGGATGCTAACCGTCAAACGTTTACCGCCGAATCGCCAGCACAACAGGCCCTGCACTCCTACGACTACACTGCTTGGTTCTACTTGCTGCTTCTTGCTACTGCTTGCTACTGCATGCCAATGCTTGCCACTGCTTGCCACTGCTTGCCACTGCTTACTACTACTTACTACTTGCCACTATATGCTGCTGCTGTCAATGCTTGTTCCTTCTTCTTCTTCTTCCGCTGCTCCTCTAACGCTTATGCAGAGTAATGTATATGACTACAAAACAGGACTTGCACCTAGCTTTTTTGTCCCACTTGCTTGAGGATCTCTACCTGGAGATCATATATTCCCAGTTCCTAGCCGGCCTTACAGCGGTTGCCCCAAGTGCGGTTAAAACCCAGCTATAAGTAGCTGCTTTATCCCATGAGGCTCAAAACAAGGTTACTTAAAGTAAGCCTTACACGTCAGATAACAAACCCTAAACCCTGAACCCTAAACTCTAACCCTAAACCCCTAACCTTATGTCCCTACGTAAACCTAAACCTCCAGGCATACTCGGCTCGACACCATCCAACCGCTGTGACGAGTGACTTGTGCTTCGGTGCTTCCTGACACGTGGATCTAGAGCTTAGGGTTTAGGATTTCGGGTTAAGGGATTTGCGGTTTGGGGGTTCAGGGTCTAGGGGTTTAGGGCTTACCGTTTACGGTTTTAGGGTATACCTGGATGATCGTTTGAAGTAGTAAGTCTGAGTCTCCCATTGCCCTTTTTACAAGCCCCAGAAGCGCTGTTACAGGATAGAGAGAGTGGTACATGGCCAAGAGAGCATCCAACTAGAGAGTATGTAATTATTGCAGTGTTAAAACAAATTATCTTCGGGTCACCTTGGGATGCAAAGAGGTCTTAGGGTCTAGGGCTTAGGATATGTGTTGTTCTCAAAATTATGGGCCCCTTTGGGTTATAGATTATAATCTATAGGGTTACCAAAGTAGAACCCTAATTTTGGGAAGTGCCCCAACCCCTACACCTCAAATAGTAGCTTCCATTTTCTTTTCCACTATCACTGTATCACCCCTTTATGTCCCTTATATAATCCCTATATAACCCCTGTATATCCCTTTTAGAATCCCTATATAACCCCTTTATATTGCCATGGTTGAGGACGTAGGGTTTGGACCCTTGGATTCAAGGCTTCGAGCTTCGAGTTGTAGGGCTTAGGGTCAGCCTTTTCGGGGCAAGACTAAGGTCCGGGCTCTGGGTTTAGAGTTTAGGATTTAGGCTTTTGGGTCTAGGGTTTAGGGTCTATTGAAATCTTGCACCACCCTAAATCCCACATTTTTTTGGAATTATAATGGTTTGAATACCCCAATGGTTTAGGTAACCCATGTGGTGCAAGATTTCCTCGGTCAACAGTCGGGCTCAATTCAAAGGACCTACCAAGCACAGCAATTATGAGCGAACCCCCCACGGCCTGGAAACCTCAGCCACTAAGTCACTATGTGAAGGAACCCATGGTTGATAACTTCAGGGTTCAAGGTCTAGGATTTAGAGCTTGAAGCCCTGAACCTTGTCGAAACACCAGCGGGCCGGGTAAAGTCAAAGACCTGCGCTAGACTTTACTCATTTTGTAAACTTTGCAAATTCTAAACCGTGAATTCGACCTAAAACACTGAAGAAAATCATTTGGGGGCGGGATATGTATGAAGCGTTCCGTTGGAGCACCGCAGACAGATAATCCCCAATAATGCACCCTCGAACCCCCAAATGACTAATACCCGCGATCTAGCGCAATTGCGCAATGGAGGGGATGTTTATCATGAGGGAAGTGGGGGATTTGTTTTCAAAGGACAAGGATTGTGTGATACCTGTCCCTGCCGTCAGTTTGCAGCTTAATTTTTAGGGTCTATGGCTTAAGGTTTTCGATGTTTTCGGCCCCCACCAAATACATATGGACTCCCTAAAATCCAAAAGCCAACAAAGAAAGGGTTTAGGTTTCACGGTTTCAGGTTAAAGGCTCCGAGCTTGAGGGTGTACCCAGGAGCCTAACCCACCAAAGGGGAAAACGACCGTTACGGAGCAACCCAAACCACTGCTGCTGGCCTCATGTGTTAGTTTGAGCCGCATCGCACCTTCAATGGAGGCATCATCAGTTTAGAGGTTTTCGGATTGTATGTTTGGTTGAAGATGAAGGTTTCGTGGGCTCAGGGTAAAGGATGTGTACAAATTGTATGGGCTTCAGGTCATGTTAACATTGTCGCAGACGACGTGCACACATCCTGAGGTTGGCGGTTTTGAATTTATGCTGGGGCTACCCCATCCCTTTTTTATCGTTATACAATCCCTACATAATCCCTTCAGATTTAAGGTGTGAGTAAGCATGGTTTTAGGCTGGGAATGAGGGGGAGATACAATACGAATACAACGATGCGAACAAATACCTGACTATAACCTGCCCGACCGAATTGTAAAGTTTACCAGTATATGCATTTCTTAACACATTCAAGTGTGGATCGGAGTTACCCAACTATCCTGATGCCATGAAGTCTCTATTCAAGCTTGTGGGGCCTTCGGGGTTCCAATTCCAGCACATATTGCTTGGGAAACCAAAAATTGCGCTAACTTCAGAAACCACGCATGTTGTGGAACATCCATTATGCTGGCCTGCACACCGCTTCCAGGAAGCGTGCCGCCTGGTAATCCTATCTACCGAAGTGACTGGCAGTGATGCGAGCCAACGGTGCGGAGAGTATGGTTTAGGGGTTTGGGGTTTAGGGTTTAGGGTTGAGGGGTTTAGGGTTTAGGGATCAGGGCCTAAAGTTTAAAGTTTAGGGTTTGGGTTTATAGAGGGTTCCGCGCAACGTTGAAAGCATGCGCCATGACACGCCAATCTTGCAAGACGAAAATCTCCAAATAAGCTTTCACACATACCAACTAACAAACAATTTTTTTGACCAAATTCCAACCACCACATCCCGCCACAATCCTCAGATGAACTAAACCACAATGCCGCCAACCAACCTCAGCAGCTGAACACGGTAAGATGTAAGGGTACATCCCTGAGGCTACGGCATTTTAGATAAGACGTTACCCCTGGACAGCACATCTTTAAAAAGGGAGTATGCAAAGGAAGCCAAGGTTCTTAAAAGGTCTGTCGTATCTTGGCGGCCTGAAGATCTATTTGATATTCAGGAAAACATGCACGGTGTGAACACAAGGTCACCGCGACACAAAACTGAGTGGGATGTGGACTTCGCAAACACAACGTTTGTTGTAAGCATAATGTCCCTCACGAGCCTTTAAATTAATGGAAGGAATACCCGCAAGAGTTAAAATCTGTCAACTACAATTGGCGAAGCACTATCCATTCACTGTTCGTGCGTGGTTGTATGATTCTTGCCAGAAGAACTCATGCTCATGAACAGCTACTAGCAACAACTCAAAGCACACATTCCGATCTGACCGCAATTCTCTACACTTTGAGAATGTCAGGACGCGTAAATGCCCACAATGATTGAAATACCGATGTCCTGGGTGGTTCCTGTGCGCGTCCAGAATTGGGAACCTGCTTGCATTACTGCTCCCATAACGGTAACACCTCACACCGCATCCCGTATCAAGCCCCAAAACTAGATTCATTGCATTAACTTCCGGTACGCCCCCAACCGAGCTCGTTTAAGCGCAGTAGCAATCATCACGACTAGTCATGGTTCATGTACATCATTCCCACACCCACAAAGCTCAACGCAACGGTAAGCTAGGATTTTGTTGCAAATTTCCAACGGTCAGGCTGAAGACCCAACCTCAGATTGGGATGCGTTAGCAAACAAAACCTGCGCTTATACGCGTGCAGGATCATTGGGACAATCCGCACCGCTTTGCACTCCAGCACAAATCGCAGCATGCAGGGCGGCCACGCAAGTCCAGTCGGGCAGGTGGCTCGGAATTCTCCAAGTTGTGCCCTGGCATACTCAATCTCCAATTAGCTGGTGAATTCCATTACGGTTTCACTTTCACTTTGCGCTCTAACAAAATGTAATCAAGGCATCGTGGGTTGGGGTGGGATCCGCGGCTCACGCATAATCCCAAGCTATTCATAAAGGTTTTCTTCCAAGAAGCCTGTTTTCAGAATGAGTCAAGTTGAAAATTTCATATTCATCCAAAACCGAATTATTCACTTGCACCCAATCCTCATATCCAGAGGAAATTTTCGACAAAATTATGTTTATACGAATTTCAAAACTGGGAATCACTCAATGCAGTCGGAAACGCAATACCGCTCTTTTTTTGCAAGCAAGTGCCTTTGGCCGGCTGGGGTCATTCGAGTCATCGTATGCAGCCGAACACACCAGTTCGTTTCGAGAAAGAATTCACATGTTCATTTCAAGGATGAACGCACGGGTTTTGAAGGGACGGCACGCGTTTGACACGAGCATGCTTGACACGGCACTCGGCCCATTTATATCCCCCCGATGAATACGCAGGTTACTGCTGTAACAAATGAAGGAGGGCGGGCAGGTGATAAATCACGGGTTGCCAGCCACAGCTGTCATGTCTCAACGCTTGTCTGCTCACATGCATGTGCAAAACTCGGCTCAGACGCAGCTGAGCCACAAAACTGGACACGCAAGACTTGATTCAACACACAGGATTTCCACGCAAGACTTTTCCCAAGTGGGGTCTAGTTTTTTGTTTAATTTCAAAATGGTCAAGCAGATCCATGTAGCGCATGAACCATGCCAGAGACCCACAGACCCCACACAGCCAGCTTCCCAGTTTGCCCTTCAAGACAATAAACGCAACACTTGCGGCGAGAATTTTCATCTTGGGTGAGGGGGGATCCGCGGCTCAGACACACGATTCCCAAGGTATTCATGAAGGCTTTGTTCCAAGAAGCCTGTTTGCAGAATGAGTCAAGTTGAATATTTAATTGTACCCAGCAAGTCCCCAAAAGTTTCACGGCCCAAAGGGCCTCCGGAAAAATTTCAGAAAAGCGATGACCATAGGAAGTAGCAGGCCGGAGTGAACATGATTGTTGCAACTGCTTGATACGCACAAATGCGGGGACAAGTGTGAACTGTACGCACCACACTTTTTGGATTGCACCGCCCAAGACTGAAAAGTATGTTGACCAGCGCCGTATCCTACAGATTGCACTGGGCCGGTATGCGACCAGAGGATGCGAACCCCCCAGCCGTGAAGCACTTTACAGAGCTGCTTGAAACATACAAGGGTGGGATTGGGTTGGACTTCAAAAATATCTGAGCTGACATCTCCACCTTCCCATTTGACCCAAAATATTTCAACACAACAAAATCCACATCATTAAAACGATTCAATCTTAGACGACAAGTCACAAGCCGCAAAATCATGAAATGGGAAATTATCCAAACCAACGACGTGTCATGACAACTGAAAGCGGCTCAGCCAGTCATGCTCACATGCCTGATGCGCAAACTGATCTGATGGGCATGCAGCGCAATCCCTGACCTGCTAAAAGGGGCCAACCGCACCCCGCACAACACCCCTCCGCTCCCAGGTGGATAGCTGGGAAGAAATGGTTTGGTCCGCTTCGCTACCCCAACAACACTTGTACCCAGCAAGTCCCCAAAAGCTTCACGGCCCAAAGGGCCTCCGGAAAAATTTCAGAAAAGCGATGACCATAGGAAGTAGCAGGCCGGAGTGAACGTGACTGTTGCAACTGTTTGACACACACAAATGCGGGGACAAGTGTGAACTGTACGCACCACACTTTTTGGATTGCACCGCCCAAGACTGAAAAGTATGTTGACCAGCGCCGTATCCTACGGATTGCACTGGGCCGGTATGCGACCAGAGGATGCGAACTCCCCAGCCGTGAAGCACTTTACAGAGCTGCTTGAAACATACAAGGGTGGGATTGGGTTGGACTTCGAAAATATCTGAGCTGACATCCCCACCTTCCCATTGGACCCAAAATATTTCAACACAACAAAATCCACATCATTAAAACGATTCAATCTTAGACGACAAGTCACAAGCCGCAAAATCATGAAATGGGAAATTATCCAAACCAACGACGTGTCATGACAACTGAAAGCGGCTCAGCCAGTCATGCTCACATGCCTGATGCGCAAACTGATCTGATGGGCATGCAGCGCAACCCCTGACCTGCTAAAGGGGGCCAACCGCACCCCGCACAACACCCCTCCGCTGCCAGGTGGATAGCTGGGAAGAAATGGTTGGGTCCGCTTCGCTACCCCAACAACACTTGTACCCAGCAAGTCCCCAAAAGTTTCACGGGAAGTAGCAGGCCGGAGTGAACATGACTGTTGCAACTGCTTGACACGCACAAATGCGGGGACAAGTGTGAACTGTACGCAGTACGCACCACACTTTTTGGAACCCACCGCCTAAGATTGAAAAGTTTATTGACCAGCGCCGTATCCTACGGATTGCACATGGCCGGTATGCGAGCAGAGGATGCGAACCCCCCACCGAAGGCGAAGGGAGCAATGGCTTGGCTTCCTATCCCCAGGCTGACTTTTCGAATCTGACGGCGCTGGCAGGCATTGAAGCAGTTGACACACAACGCGCATCCTCAAACGCGTCTCTGAAATTGCAGAACTCAAGAAGCTGCCCCAGAACTGAAAGGCCCACATAGGCCCAACGGGCATACAATCGCAGTTTTGGATCAAATCCCTCAAGCTGATTCTTTGTGATCCGATCTGCTTCTTCATTGGCCCCATGGGGCCTCCAACTCATTTGGCATCGAACGCCCATCTCATTGCATTTGACAACATGTTGCATCAAAACAAATATAAGCGGGGAACCCTGGTAGTGAGCAGCTTTTGCGAAGGGCTCTCAGTGGCTTTGTTAACGCCCTAGGCAAACCAGGACCCTTACTTAGGCCTTAGGCCTCAGTCAAGAAACCCAAATGGCGCTGAAGATGCAGTGCGACAAGCGAAGCCAGAGGTGCCCGCCATCTTGTGGACTGAAGTGCGCAAAACGCTGCGTCCAAACGATGGCGTCAAGGGCGACCGCGAAAGCATCGTCCCAGGTCACCACAAATACATCACCAAGGATGGCAGCAAAAGCGGCGTGTGAGGCTTGGACCTGCCGCACGTCAGCCGATCTTGCAGGGCACTGAGATGATTGAGTCTGCTGCATATTCCCCAGTTGACCTTGCTGTCACCACAAGGGTCAACATTGCCCCGGGTCGCCACAAAACCATTGCCAAGGATGGCAGCAAAAGCATCTTCCAAGGCTTGAATTAGCTGCGCATTCATCAGCATCGCAGCTCTGTTGCAGTCTGTTGCAACTGTAGGCACGATGGTCGCAGGTCTCCACGAATCCATCGCCAAGGATGGCCACACAAGCACCGCCGCCGACCTCGCACAACGCTGCTGTCACCATCATACCGAGCGTCGCCGCAGGTCGGTCACCACAGATCCATCACCAATGATGGCAACAAAGCGGCATGTGAGGCCTGAACCTGCTGCACATCAGCCGATCTCGCCCAGCACTGAGATGGCTGAGACTGCTGCACATTCCTCAGCCGAACTTGCATAGTACTGCCGTCACCACCCCTGTAAGGACTGTCCAGGGGACCACAAATCCATCACCAACGATGGCCAATCTTGCGCCGCACTGCTGTCAGATCCAGCATTGCCCCAGAGCCATCGCAAAGGAGGGCAGCAGAAGCGTCAAAGTTTCGAATCTCCTGCATATTCCGCAGCTGGCAAAGCACTGCTGTCGCCGCCGTAGGGAGCCTGGCTCCAGGTCACAACGGATTCATCAACAAGGATGGTTGCAGAAGCACAATGTGAGGCCTGAATCTGATGCAAATCCTTCCTCTGACGCCGCATGGCCACGCTGATGCCATTAAATTCAACACTGCCCCAGCTCAGATGTCAGCATTGCCCGGTTCACCAGCAATCCATCCTCAGCTGATCTTGCACCGCACTGCTGTCACCACCATGCTGTCACCATCGTGGTCAGCGCGGCCCAGGTCGCCAACGATCCATCCTCAGCTGATCTGGCACTGCACTGTGATCTTGCACTGCACTGCACTGCCGTCAACACCATGCTGTAGCCACCATGGTCAGCGTTGCCCAGGTCGCCAGCGATCCATCCTCAGCTGATCTTGCACTGCACTGTGATCTTGCACTGCACTGCACTGCTGTCAACACCACGCTGTAGCCACCGTGGTCAGCGTTGCCCAGGTCGCCAGCGATCCATCCGCACTACTGTCAACAACATGCCGGGGTAAGGTAATCTTGCCACCTGACAATTACTTTACCATCAGGACTAATGCAATTTTGCAGCGCAAGTTGTCCTCCAAAACTTTTAGAATGATAGAGTCTGAGAAAGCCCGGAGGCTTATATGCTAGACTGGTAAGGATGGCGTTGTCGCTGCTCGCAGTGGCTGTGCGCAAAAACAGGGTAATTTAGAAACACTTGTAGCTCTCCATAGTTGCCCGAGTGATTGGCCTTCTGGTATAAATGCTTGACGCAAACCATGATCTCTGTGCCACTGGGCGCCAGGTAACGCGGTAACGCTGCAGCATGACTGACTTGTTAATAGGTCCCTCACCTTTATTTAACCTCCGCAATGTCATACCAAGATCCGAAAAAACATTTTAGGGCATTCTCAGGAAGCACTCCTACGCTGCCCAAAACGTCACAGGAGAAAAGAAGGCTATTCTCCGTCGTATTGAGCCTATCAGAGAGTGAGAGGCTCATTAACAGTCAACGTTTAAGAAGATTCAGTTGATATAGCACACAGTAAACAGCCCACTCTTTACTGCTGATGCACTGCTGTCCAACCAAGGTTACGCGCCGAAGTCTGTGCGCAAGCTGGCTACCATGTTTCTTGGCGAAAGACATCTGCGCAGAGTCAATACCATAGTCTGCACCAAGAAGGGCAAAAACGTAACATCTCACCTCTTCATTCTTCAGCTGAGACATTATCAGCTTTAGATGATGCCTGCTGGGCTCATAGATTGATACATGCGACGCCATCGCAAATGTTGCAGATATTTTCCTAGTGTCAGTATTATCGTAAGTTAATAGCTTAATGCGTGCTGGCTACCGGCTGCTGTAAGAAGCATGCGCACAGGGGCTATAAAGAAGATGACGTCAATAAGATGTCCTACTGGCAAGAGAACATCCGCTGCAGCCTTATGGCAAATGACGGCTTGTGCCTGCATATCATCTTGAGAGAGATTAGTGCCTTTATGTATTGTTCCGTTGTCAGCATTTTGGCGCGCTGGTACATCTACTTCCATCATACTTCCAGTTGAAGTTTTAATAATGTGAAAAGGAGGGAGATGGGGTAAATGACCTTAAGTAGGCTACTTTTCTTTATTCAAGAAACAACTTCTCATAATCTATAAGCAAGGTGTTAGCTATCGTTGGTCTTGTTAAGTTGCTTTTGTCGCTCTCAAAACGGATAAGGCTTTTTGCAGCTTTAGTTTGGGTAAAATTCGCACAAATCTCGGAGCGCCAAGAGAAAGTTTACTTATGTTTAGGGTTCAGGACACTTCACTAGTTAATTGGCAATCAAGACCTCCTTGAAGCTCCCAAAGCAACAATAAACCAAAAAAAATCTTGCTTGGGCCTTTTCTTAATGGGTAATGCCAAACTGCTGGAAACACCTCAAAAAGAAACTTATCGGTTTTTTTGGCGCTGCAAGTAAAGATTCCTTCTACGGTCACCTTTCAAGCCAGCTTTTCTTTATCATTCCATTTTTCTTGTAAACAACAAGGTCGACAAGACGGCTTCCTCGTCATAAAGGTCTGAAATAATGGCAGGTTCGGACACTACTTACGCACTGGCAAAGAAGGCTGCCCTTAACCAACTATAAAGAGACGTTTCAGAGAGTCAAACTTTATTGACCAGTGGATGTGTGGAGAAGCAGATTGTTGCATCTTCATTGTTTTGAGCATTTGCATCTGTTAAAATCCATGCGCTGATACACAGGCAGGGCAGACGCATTCAAGGTCCAAGAACCGGTTTTCTGAAAAGCCGGAAAAAAGGCAATCTGACTTGCACATGGAATGACTTCTAAACAGAGCCCTGCAAGCGTGCTGTGTCAAGCTTTTTTATGACCAATTAGTCTGTAAACTGTTTTTGTTTGCCACAATAGAAGCTAGAGAGCCCCTTTAAGTCGACCAGCATCACTAACTGCAATTTCAATTGTGTGGAACTGAAAGGTGCTTTATAGCGGAGCGTTATGGAATGTATTGATCCAAAAGAACTCTGCAACGCGCGGAAGTGCTCTGCGCTGGCAAGACAGGGCTTTCTGTTCCATAAGGCGGGCGCGATCTCTCGAGTGGTCACTTTTCACTTTAAAGGCAACGCGAATACAGATGTGACCTCAGGTGAGTTAGAATCAAATCGTTGCCTCCAGAACACGCTCTGACAAGCGTTACTTGTGGAGTGGTTGAAATTCTGCAACTCAAAAATTTGAAACACTAACTTGCGTGAAACACCACCGCACCCAGAGTTTTCCAAAGAGCAGAGTCTGGGATGGCGTGCTTTTAACACTGCAGGACCAGCTTCCGGCTCTGAAGAGCGGATGGAGCAAGCCAATCGTACGACCAGATTCGACTCTACCGTTCTAGTGAAGCTACGACTGATTTTTGGCAAGCTTCGTGAAGTGGAAAGAGACTCTTCTGAATCGCTTTCTGGAAGTCTTCTGGAAGCTTTTAAAATCGCAAGCAGATCTGTTGTCAGCCACAAGAGCCTCTTGAGAAAGAGGTTGCGCAGCCAGAAGAACCTCTTGAAGAGAACCTCAAGCCATTGCAATGTGGACAGACGTGGACCCGTCATCGCCCCGTGACCTGCTAGACTCAAAACGCGACCCCAAAACTGCTTTTACGCGGGACCGATTATGCTTTCTAAGAAGCCAAAAACCGCTTGCGGGACTTCATTGGGGGCCGAAGCATGGTGAAACCTGCCTCGCATTTTGTGACTAGGGAGTATTGAGGCGCGTGACTATCGCCTCTGAATCTTTTTGAGCAACATGCTATTGGAGCAAATGCACTTGCTGCAAATGAGCTACGGCGGGGAAACAAGACCGTCATCAAAGCTAAGAGCAAACTGACCCTGCAAGTCGAAAAATGCCCTAGTGCTGGCAGCTGCTGCTAAGCATGTTAACCCGCGTCCCCGAAAAGTTCATCAAAAATGAAGCTAGAAAACG
>CAJNIZ010038936.1:50306-65529 GCA_905231905.1 Symbiodinium pilosum | reverse complement strand
AGGGCTACATATAGTTAAATGAGCTCTAAACTCCTAGTATCCCCCGTTAATAGCCCTATACTACTCCCCTGTGCAAGAGCAGACTCTGCTTGCTAAGAGTCGGCCTCCAGTTCCTTGGCTTCTTCGTTTAACTCATTTAAGTGTTGCGAGAAAACCCTAAACCCCTTAAACCCTAAATCCTTCGTTCTCACACTTCACTTCGTTTTGAAGATTATGCCACAGGGGCCTCAACAACCTCCT
The DNA here is from genome assembly GCA_905231905.1 of Symbiodinium pilosum. Classification (NCBI taxonomy): domain Eukaryota; class Dinophyceae; order Suessiales; family Symbiodiniaceae; genus Symbiodinium; species Symbiodinium pilosum. The sequence continues at coordinate 65,289 of CAJNIZ010038936.1, read as the reverse complement.
GGTGGCGGGCTTCCTGTCTTCCCTCCGATGGAGGCTTGAGGTTTCCACGGAATTCAAGGAGAAAAGGTGTGCCGCACATATTGAACTACATGCAGTGCAATGTCCCATGCTTTCGGTGGCCGCACCTGGAATGCAGGTCCAATTCGGCACACCGCCCCTTCAGAATGAAGGACGGCCCTCGACGAAGATCCATCGACCCACTCGACGAGGGCGACACCTCCTGAAGAAAAAAAGTTGCTCTGCTTGGTCGTGGCAAGACTTACTGGTGGTGAGTACGGCTTAAAATATTCCTGTTTTCCTTATGAACGCCATCAAGAAGATGGTGCAGCCAACATGAAAGCCACGGTGTGATTCGGTGCGGGCTCCGCTGTCTGTAAAACGGTTCGGTTCGCTGCGATGATTTGAAGGTTTCCCGAAATTAGGGGTACCATTTGCGGGGTCCCGTTCGTGCGGTGATGCATGTCATATTTCCTTAGAACACAAATTTCAGTTGGGTTCTGTACCCTAAACCCTAAACCGCCTCTCCGCCATGATGGGCAATGTGGTTTCATGTAGCTTCGCCAGGTCTTTCATGATAAAAAATGGGCAGGGAGAGATGAGCAGGAACACTTCCTTGCGCCTGCGTTGATGCACCCAATCCACAAAACGCAGAAATTATTTCTTGAGCGGAAAGATCAATTGGCCCTAGCCCGATAAAGCCCAAGCCCTAATCCCTAAAGACTAAACGTTTTCAGAGGCCAGGTGGTTTTCCGAGGCCTTGAAGAATCTTTTGGAAAGTCTCCGAGCCAAACCACACACGGAGCTCAAATGATTTTCCAGGCTTTGCAAAACCTTGCAGAACCATTTTAGAGACCTAAGGTCCCAAACCACAAGCGGGGGCCACATGATTTTTGCAGAGGCTTGAGGCCCCCAAGCGCAAATTGAGGCCAAATGATTTTCCACGCCCAGCAAAATTCAATGTAAAGGCTCGAGGCCCAAAACCACCAACGAAGGCCAAATGAGTTTTCCAGTCCTTGAAAAAATCATTTTGGAGGCCTGGGGCCGCCTGACCCCAAATCACTCAAAGTGTTGAGGGTTCAGGTTTTAGCTCCCCGTCCCGGCAGGTCCAAGCCTATTCGTCGGTTATTGGATGCGGTTCAGGCGGTTCTTGACATATTTTCATGTGATTGATGCGGTTATTCAGTTTGAATCTTGCTGTTCCATTTCATTCGGTGCCGGTGCGAATCATGGCCTTCATGAATAAGCTTCGAGCTAGCAAAGCTGAGTACGCAGACCATGGCTTCCAACTGCTTGCTACAGCCTTGGTGGTTACTAGGAAATGAAGGAAGATAGTATGCTACTTTGAAGTGAAGGGAGAGATTATGCAGGGATTGCGTAGGGGTTCTGTTCCCCTGAAAACCTATAGTTCCCCTTAACTAGATAGAATATGGGATACATGGGGATCTTATTGTAATGTACCCAAAGCTATATTCTGTCTACTTAGGGGGGACTATAAACCCAAGGTTTAAGGCGAAGGGTTGACCCTGAAGTCGAGGGCCGGCAGCCAAGGTAAGCAGCAGGCCCTGGAGACCAAGAAGATTCTCGGACGGCATCGCAACTTTCACATGCTGTGCCATTCTTTATCATGTAAGTTCCATAAATCGGAGAACCCTAATATAGACCCGCAACTATTATAGTCCGTACTGAAATGTTAAACCCTAGTAGGAGTGCAGGGGTCACCGTCAGCTTGGGCCCATCAAGCCTGTTTCGGCACTATGATGCCTCCCCCAAATATGAACTATTCCGAGCCTGGCCTACTATATTGTTTAGGGAATATCAGGGGGTGGCTGCTTTCAACATTAGGGGCATAAGGTGCAAGCGCTATGCCGCAAATTTTTGCTGTAGATAAAAAAAGCCACAGGTCAGAATGAAAGAGAGAGAGAGAGAGAGACACACACACACACACACACCCACACACACACACACACACACCCGCGCACACACACACACACCCACACAGACACACGCACACACACACAGACACAAACAAATGGAGCATGCGTCAAACAAGCCATTCTGTCAGTATCGCGTAAATGGGAACTCAATAATAGAGATGAGTTGCGAAAGCCATTGTTCAAGCCATTCCCCTTCGGCCTTGCACTGTAAGGAATGCGCTGGCACAAGGATTGTCAAGTATGCACAGAGGGTGTCCCGGGGTTCTAAGCTCGCCGCCGGCAGAGGTTTTGCGCAGCCCAAGAGTGCGCAATTTCGTTGAACAAGTTTTGCTTTGCGCAATAGGTTTCAGTTGTCGCGTGTAAAGTTCATTTTTTTATTTTTCGGGCAAATAGTCAAAAAGTCTAACTTTGTCGCAAAAAGTTGCAGTTTTCGATTTTTCGGTCAGTTTTCGCAAAAAGTTCACTTTCCGACTTGTTGGGGAACAAGACAACAAGTTTCACTTTTTGCAAAAAGTGTCAAGGTTTCAAAAACTATGATATAAATGGCTTTAGATGCCTGAAGCCGCCATACGCGGGCCGTTGGACCCTTATAGGCCTGAGGTTTAGACTTCGCTAGTTAGAGTTAATGCTTGGGAGGACTGGGGTTGTGGGACCCAGGAGGTTGCTTGGATTGAAAACGGAATGTCCCTGAAAATGCAAAAGACAGGACACAGTGCGTTTAGTCAGACAACTGTTAAGAAACTCAAAACCATTTCCAAGAGCGGCCCAGTCATTTCACATTGATGCTCGCGGTTGCTGTCTAAATTGCGAAGCCCTGAATCCTACTTGGACTTGGAGCTTCCGGATATACTTGTCCCTCTAATTTTTTTGTTTTTTTCTCGGGATTTTTTGACTTTTGTGGTTTTCGGGTACTTTTCGGGCTTATGTGTACTTGTCGGGATTTTTGTTCTTGCTCGGCTTATTTGTACTTGTAGTGACTTTATCTGTACTTGTCGGTATGTTTCGACTTTTCGGATTTTTCGATACGTTTTGACTTTTGGTGTTTTGTACTTTTCGGACCTCTTGGGGACTCTTTGGATTTTTCGGCTTGTCGCCTTTTCGCGCCAAATTGTCTAAAACAAGCTTTTCGGTTTTTCGTCTTCGGCCAATTGTTGCGTTTCTCCGCCTGAATCCGTCCACAGCCCTTTGCATTAGGGGTCCTGTTTCGGGGGCCTCCATAATGATTATGGTATTTTGGGGGCCGCTAGCCGCTATCTTTTGGGAAGCTACCACATATGTTAACATCACTCTTTGCACTGCACCTTCCGCTGACAGGCAACACCCTAAGCTCTATAACTACCCTTAAGCAGAGACACGCAGTGAAAAGACCTCCTCTGCGCCATGCAGTTCAAGGAATACTTGCACCGCAAGACCCCTAGCAGAGACACATACTTTAGGGGTTTTACGGTTTGGGGGTTGGGGTTTGGGGTTCGGGGTTCGGAGGTTCAGGTTTAGGCTTTGGGTTTTAGGGCTTAGGATTTAGGGTCCCTTTGCCTTGCAATGAAAGCAGTGCAGGAATGTACGGACAGGGCAGTATGACAGCGTAATCAGAGGCACAATGTGGCAGTTCCCGTAAATAGGTCCTGAGGTCGCACTCAAGCTTGTTTTTGTGTTTCCGGCCGACGCGCACTCTTTTTTCATCCGCATGAGACGCACCCAGCCCTGAACATCCCTAAACCCTAAATAGGGGTTTCCATTTTCTTTCCATTATCCCTATATGAGCTATAGTCTAAACTCCTAGTATTCCCCTTAATAACCCCTAACAGAGTCCCCCATATTATCCCCTAAATAACCCCCTTTAAGGAGTTTGGACTATGGCCCATATAATGCACGTGCAATTCTTTGTACGTCTTTTTCTTTCGTCCACTTCATCCCCTTTCGTGGATTCATTCATCTGACGCCGCCGCCTCCCAGCAAGCTAGCCGGACGGCGGTAGGCCGGACCTGCAACCCTGAAACACATCATAGAAAGGGTTTAGGGTTTAGGGGATATAGGGTTTAGGGTTTAGGGAATATAGGGATGTCCCCCCAAAAATGGAGAATGTACTGGACAAGAAAATGGAAAATCAATCACGCGCGACGTTTGTGGGATCCGTTGGCTTTCTAAGGCTTGCCACAGCTTCAAGGACAGCGACAGCCGGCCATCAGCCGGCACAGGCAGCTTCAGACATGGGCTAAACTTGGGGATCCCTTGTTAGGGGTTTATAGGGCTTATAACTTATAAGGTTTAGGATTACGGTATTTTGGGGTCGCATGCGTGATTAGTCTACCCATGTGACCCACATGTCAGTCCACAGCAAAGAAGATGACGACAAGACACTTGCCTGAGGCAGCAACTACAACGGAGGCAGCAACAACTACCGTGTTGCACAAAGTGGTTTCGGCTCCCCGTGAGGACCTTTGCATGCCCTAAGGGTCCAAGTACCTAACAATCATATACTTACCCAAAACCTGTACAACAATTACTACTAACCCAAAACCCAAGTACCAAATTATTGGTACGCGGACCCTAAACCCCATACCCTATATATCCCCATATCCGTTTTGAGGGACCCAAGTATTGGGTACTTGGACCCGTTGGGATGGGTACTGTTGGAGGTTGGTGGCTTGGTTGAGATGCGCCCGCAGCAACATCAATCTGCATCACCTCACACCAACGTCACCAACACCTTGGTGATCACGACCGCAACCACCAGTGCTGGCACCCGCACCAGCACCAGCACCAGCACCAGCAGCAGCAGCAGCAGCAGCAGCAGCAGCAGCAGCAGCGGCACCACCGCCTCCGCCGCCGTTATGCATGCTTTGCTGCCTGGTGTTGCGCTTGAGCATCGTAAGCTTAAGCCTTCTCAGGCATCAAGGGCAACAGACCTGAAAGAAAAGACTGGCTCAGAGGCTCTGAGTGCAGCAATTGAGGTGGGTTCAGTGGGCGCGTCCGAGTTGCTGAGGTCGTGGAGAGTCTCAGCTAGCACCAAGAGTCATGTGATGTATTACCACCCCTCCCCCTCATTCAGTTGTCGGGCAGTATTTAGGGAAAAAAGCACGCCATGCCAGCAGAGCAAGGCATGAAGGTTTCCAGAGATGGCGGTGGGGGGGGCCAATACAGACCCAAAATTTACTGCAATCCGTATTATGGGCAAACCTAATTCATGGAAGCTCCCACATGTACTGGCAATTCTTGGGCCCACCGCCTGCTTCGGCCAGCAGAGTCTTGTTTGGCACCCACTATTAGGTCCAAAAGAGACGCCAAGTACGACCCAGCAACGGCGGGTGCGTATGGGCTATGGAACCTGCCCATTGAGGGTCTCAACTTAAAAAAGGGGCTGAACTGGGCTTACTCAACCCTAAGGCCTGAAGCTGTAGGGGTTATTCAGGGGGATACTACTGTAGGACTGCAGACTCTAGCTCATGTCATGTTGCCGCAGTCGAGGAAAGGCAGTGAGCAGACGGCCCAGGCGCTTTCAGAAGATGTGGGAAGGTTAGTTTAGGTTTTAGTCTGTAGGGCTTAGGGTTTCCCATATATACCCCCAGTAGTAATGATAGTTTCCATTCTATTTTCCATTATCTGAATATAACCCCTATGTATCCCCATATATACTGTGGGGTTTAATGTTTAGGGTCTGTCATATACTTTTTTCGGCCGCACGGAGGGATAGTTACGTGGTCTGTTCGGGAGCTCTGGAGAACGAGTCTTCCGGGTAAGGGTAGCTGCATGCAGGCAGTCGCTCAAGTCCGGGTTGAAGGAAGGATTTACACTCCCTCAAACTAACATGGAAACTCATATAGCCCCCTTTTAGAAGGACTGTAGTCTTTAAAGGGCCCTTTTTGGGTTTCCATGTTAGTTTCCGGGAGTGTAGGGTACAATCTGACATGGCACTTCATGCAGGCCTTATGAGTTGACATAGGGAACCCAGCCATGTGAGGCATTCAGAATCGTCCAAGAATTAGAATGTCGGTGAGGGGGGAGGTTGAAGGGGGGTAGGTAAACTAGTTATTCCCTGTAGCCCCCCTGAAGTAGATAGATAATGGGGTATATGAGGATCTTATTACAATATGCCCAAAGCCATATTCCATCTACTTAAGGGGGACTGAATTCCCTAGTGGTTCCTACTGCTCCCCAAGTTCCGTAATGTTCCGCAATGCCAACCCTAAACCCTAAACCCCCCCTTGACAACATGGTTGAAAAATGGCGGGGGGACTTTTGGCGGGCACCTGGCTGTTTGACTTACCTGGTTGCGTTGCAGGCCTGCAAGTCTGTAAAGATATGGATGTTTCCGAACATTAGGGGTACCATTTTGGGGGTCCCCATAATGAGGATTATCGTATTTTGGGTCCCCCTATTTACGGAAACTACCATGTAGTGTGCATGTGAAAGTGCGTTCGCAAACATGAAATCCTAAGCCCCCAAGAAAGCTGAGATGTGAATGCCAGCAAGCCTTGTTTTGCACGCCCCCCCGAAGACCTTAGCCTTTTGTGCTCTTCATAGCCTCCCCTACTACTCCTGAACCCTATACTATCCCCCTAGGTTCTGTCTTTATAATTTGGGTACTGCCCCCACTCATTAACAGTTGGATAATATGTATAATATAAGTATATGTAGCCCCTTAATATGAGCCCTATTGTAGACTGTTAATGGGTGTAATATAAGTATATGTAGCCCCTTAATATGGGCCCTATGCTAGATTGTTAATGGGTGGGGCAGGACCCAATTCATAATTAATGGTAAACCCTAAACCCTAAATTAAGGATCACTTCGCAGGAAAAACCTTCGCCGTCAAAGCTGCTGGAGGCGGGTTCCGGGTTTAGGGCTTTTGGGTTTCGGGTTTTAAGGGCTTTTGGTTTTTGTTTTTTTGGGGCTTTTTGTGTTTAAGGTTTTTACGGCTTTGGGGTTTAGGGTTTTTAGGGCTTTTGGGGTTTAGGGTTCAGGGTTATTGTGTAGGGTTATTGTGTTTGTTAGATGCTGCGGCAAGAGCTTTCGATCAGCTCTTTGCATCAAATGGCCTTTTGGCTGACGTAAAGCTGCGTAGACAAGGCTGATCAAGGCTGCTTACCTACCTCCAACTTGTGCTGTTAGGGACAGGTGCTTTTCATATTCGTGGCGTCATGCTTTAAGACATCCAGGGGCTTAGGGTTTAGGGTGACTCCAGTTTGGCGTAGAATAGTTCATGACGTAGTAGTATTCTGACTCTGCACATGTATAGCGAGCTCGTTCTGTTCAGATCATTCTCTCATTCTCTTAGCTCAGGGGTGTTGGCCTGTCTCGGTCGAAAGTGCTGGGAGTGCGCCGATGACATCCTTCCAGGTGGACTCAAAAAGCCTTTCGCAAAAAGGGTGACTCCAGGGATTGGTGCCCGAGTTTGTGGCTTGGGGAAAAATCGACCTGGACCAACCAAAGGACGTTAACATCTGTAGGGCTGCGAGTGCGCGATACGTCTCCTTGGATTAGGGCTGAGGATCTTTGGGGAGCGAATAGCGACATCTGTGGGTCACCCTGAAATCATCCAAGTCCATGCTCCCTTTGACAGGAGAATATTGTGCCTGCATGCAGATTGTCTAGTCAGGTCCTTATCAGTGTTCGGCCAGCATCTGTCCCAGTTGTGCCATCAATCTCTGCAAACAATAGTGGGTTTGGGGTTTACCTGAATGCATCACTTCCCAGCATGCCCCCCGTGGCTTCTGCCAAGCTCACAGCTTAAACGCCGTCGTACAGGCTAATAAGAGGATTTGGGTAACCTCCAAAAGTAGGACCCTATAACCATCGATAGTCATAGGGTCCTTAATGGGGTTAGTTACCAAAATGCTTTTTAAACCCTAAACCCTCGAAGCAGTGCCTCAAGTCTCCACATGTAGTCGGTCCTGGCCCTCCTGGGCAGTTTCGAGTTGAAGGTATAGGGTTTGGACTTTTAGGCTTTAGCGTTTAGAGTTTAGATTGTAGGGTTTAGGTTTTAGGGTTTAGGCTTTAGGGTTTAGAGTTTAGATTGTAGAGTGTTGGGTCTAGAGTTTAGGCCTTAGGGTTTAGAGTTAAAATTGTGGGGTTTAGGGTGTAGAGTTTAGGCTTTATCAAGAAAGTTTAGGGTTTAGAGTGTAGGGTTTAGGGTTTCTTTCCTGAACCCTAATGGCCCGAGGAGCTGGTAGCCAGCTGCGTGGCCAGTCGGGATTTCTCCCAATGTGTTATATTTTGGGTACTGCCCCCACCCTGTGACAGTCGATACTAGGGGTCATAAAAGGGGCTATGAAAATAGAAGCCATGGTTTTGCATTTTTAGGGTTTAGAGTACACTCTAAACCTTAAACCTAAACCCTGAACCCTAAACACTAAACCCTCAACCTTAAACCCACACCCTGAACCCTAATCCCTCGGCAGTTCCTGCTGAATGGTGTCAGGATGGCCCTGTCTGGACCCCCGGGCCCAAGGCAAACTGCTTCCAAGTGGGTTCCTTGCGGAGAGGTTTAGGGTTTAGGGGCTTAGGGGTTTGGGGTTTAAGGCTTTAAGGGTTTAGGGTTCGGGCCTGAGGGCTTTGTAGAGGTTTTAGAGCTTCCTCGCCAGATTGCCTTGACTTGCTGATCATCTTTTTTTGAAAATTTTAGTCCTGTCCACCGCCATTGCTGCGACATTTTCCGATTACTTCTACTACGGCTACCACCGCATGCAAGCCGGCGAAGTCTTTGCCCCCTTTAGGCACGAATACCACCAGTCACCCTAAACCCTAAATAAGGGTTCCCATTGCATTTTCCATTTTCTTGTCCATTTGATTCTCCATTATTGGGGGATTGTATCCATGGTCCGGCATAGGTAATTTCATCCTAAGAATTGCAACGGCATCGTCGTGCAGCACTTCCAGTAAGATGGTCAGAGGGTGCTTGACATCTCTTCCACCATGACGCAGCAATCCAAATGCAAACATGGAATGTAGATGTTACATGAGACAGGGTTCTATTCTTGCCATGATTAACGCCAGTAGCGTTACTATAACTGTCACTAGCTGCGCTACCGTACACATGTGTGTCTTACTTTTGCTGCCGGTACGCATTGCATGCATCAGAAGTATGTGCTGACTTGTTGTCGCTGAGGCTTGAAGAGTTGGTGTAAATACAACGATTGCAATAAGGGTAGTTTGGTAACCCCAACTCCCATATTGAGAGCTTATTAGCTTGTAATAATCCCATGAAAGTTACAGGGTCTCAGAAGCAGCCTTAAATTTGGGGGTTGGGGCTACTAAACTACCCTTTAGATTTTCTTGATGAGCAATATACCAACTGTCGTACAGGATAAAGAAATGAGCAAGAGGGCTTAGGGGTTATATTAGGGTTATATAAGTTATATAGGGGGAATATTGGGATAGTGGAAACTAGAATGGAAACTACTATTTGGGTTTAGGGTTTAGGGTGGGATTCATTCACAGGAAGGAGTCGAATTGGTCGCTGTATCCAGGTTTGGAGGTAATTGGTCAGTTGAGTATTCTTCTTAGTCGCTGAGTAGGTAATCAAAAGACTTTGGGGTCCTACATGGTTCTACCGTAGATGGACCATGCATGTTGAGAAAGAGCTGGGTTTTCTGCTACGAATAGTATTTTTAGTAGAAGTGACCTAGATGTAGAGAGTGGGCGAATACATGATATGTTAACCAAGCTCTTTCCAACACTACGCAAGTATTTGCACCGTGACATGTGGCCAATGTTTGGATTCAATTTTCAGTAAGTGAACAAGAACATGTGGCAAGACGAGTATGAGCACAAAAGAACAACAACAGCATACACTGGGTTAAGATGTCAAGGTACCTTACTTTCAGACTTTCAGGTCCCTAGAGCAAGCAGATGTGAGCCATAGTCTAAACTCCTTAAAAGGGGGTTCTATAGGGGATTGTATGGGGGAGCTGTACGGAGCTGCATAGGTGTTATTAGGGGGGATACTTGGAGTTGAGGCTATGGCTATAGCTCATGAAAAAGATGTAGCTTGATGTAACGAGCGTAGAGCTGAGAACAAGAGATGCAGAAGTCTATCGGGTTTAGGGTCAGGGTTTAGGGTTTAGGGTTGGGGTTTAGGGTCAGTGTTCCGGCACTCCTAGAGCAAGGGCGCAGATTAGGGCAGAATAGGGACACAGGCAGTGAAAGATCACAAAGGAAAGATTCAAGATCAACAAGGATGAAACGGCTGCATGTTCGGTTTGTAACTAGACATCATCAAATACAAGCATGCGCAACACGAAAAATGACACAGCGAAGTTAACACGAGCATTGTTTCAAAAAGTTGGAAGATCCGATGGCAAAGAACACTCTAAGTGCCGCAGTTGTAGCAACGCTGCGGACGTGCAAGTGGAGCCACGGCTGTAAGAAACCTTATGTTCAGATTCTAGTTAAACGTGCACTTTAGGAATCTTCCACAAAAAAGAAAGCTCATGGGCTCTAGCAGAATCATGGTCTCAGCCTCAGCACGGGTCAAAAACTATGTTATATTGTGACTGTAACGCTAACGTAGATCTTAAGCGAGGCCTGGCTAAAACCGCCCATTCAGCGTCAGGGCCTTTAATCGTATAAGTGGCTATTCCTAGACTGGGCTCCAAAATGGGGACGTCGTGGTGACTTTGGCGAGGGGTGTCGGGAGGCATGAGACACTAAACTAGACTCTAGGAATAATCACTTCTTGATTTGGCTGATCTCTTTGGCAGGTCATAAACTTCAGAAATTATGGTCCTTACCTAGAAGTTCGCCACCCGATTGAAGACGACGAGGCGAAGGCAGGCTCTCTTCATAAGCCCTGACCCTCCCCAAACGACTTACTACGCAGTTAAGGGTTTAGGTAGTAGGGAATCAGAGAATACATTATAAAGGGGTTATGCTTCTTTATTCCCTACCTGGCAGTCAGTACTCTTCAAGCCGTGCCTGCTGTGGGAGAGGCTTCTAGCCCTTTTCACGTAGTCTTTGGCTACCAAACCAATTTCAGAAACGTCTTGGAGGGTCGCTGGGATCATGTGAGGTAGCCACGTCTCTGGGAAGGAATCCCTTCCCCTGACAATAAATTCCCCACCCACTGATAGAACACGTTCCAATTGTGGAATGTTATAGTACATAGGGAATATTTAACCTTCGGGGGGTGGGGGCTTTTAATATTAGGGGGAGGGGACTAGATCGCACAGGACAGGACTCATACATTTGGAGCTTATGCACAGGTCCTTGTGTGTCCGCGTGTTTGCCGCCCCTTGACCCGTTGTGCACTGCATTTGCCAGTTCCGTCGCGTCGTCGCCTGGGTACGCCGAACCTATCCGACCAAAGAGGCGCACCGGGCCAGCATTCAATGCGCAAGCTATAAGCCCCCAACCCAAAACCCGGTGCTTGACTGGTTTGGCAGTCTCCCTAAATAGGGGGAACCCATAGACCCCAACAAAACCATAATCCTCATTGGGGGCCCCCAGAATGCTACCCCTAGTTTTGAGAAACAGCCGTAAGCCTCACAGATCCTACTCCATTCTGGTGTTTCGGCAATCGGTGGGTTTAGGGTTCGGGATTTGGGGTTTGGGGTCTAGTGTTCAGGGCCCTAAACCCTAAACCCATAGGCTTTAGGGCTTTAGGCTTTGGGCCCCCAAATTTGGGAAAACCCCCGGGCCCCGGGATTGGCTTTTGCATGGATTCAACTCGAGGTCCTGGACCGGGGCCACCCCCAAGGACTCTCACATGTCCTTTCAGAACAATTAGGGGGGGTTTAGGGATTAGGGTTTAGGGTTAGGGATTAGGGTTTAGGGATTAGGGATTAGGGTTTAAGGTTTAGGGTTTACCATTATTTTGGGTGTAGTCTAAACTCCTTAAAGGGGGGTTATATAAGGGATTATATAAGGGATTACTATAGGGGTTATTAAGGAGGATACTACGAGTTTGGACTATAGCTCACATGGGGACAACGGAAAAGAAAATGGAAACTACCACTGCGGGTTTGGGGTTTAGCCTACATGGGCGTTATATTGGGGTTCTGTAAGTACAGCTGCTTTGAGGCTTGTGAGAAAAACAGCAGCCTGATATCATAGATGGTACGCGTCCCCAATATAGGCCTCAAAATATTATGGTCCTTCTTATGGGGAACCCCAAAAAGGGACCCGTAATTCTTGGAAGCTTGAAGATGATGCTCCAGTTGGCATGGTAGGAGATGATGGCGCTCATTAAGCCCATGGCTCGTTCTGGATGTGACCCTTTGCCTGTAGCCCCCTGAGGTCAAGGCAAAAAGCAAACTACTCAGAAACAGCATCAAGATGGATTACGAGGCGGGCTACGAAGGTCTCCTCCTTTCAAGTCTTGCAGGCAGGTAACATGCCTCATTCTCGAGACCGCGGCTTGTTGGAGCCTGATTCTGTATTCAAAGAGCATTTTTGTTGCCGTAGAGATGCAAGAGCAGTAGTATATCCAGCTTCATGCTGTAACCAGCCAGACAGCGAAGGGACATGCCTATAGTCCCAATTGGGTAGATAGACTAATGGGTATATGGGGTTCTTACTATAATATACCCTAAGCCATATTCTATCTACTTAAGGAGGACTATGAATTTACGTCCTACCAGGATGTCCTAAGGTGGGGAGAGGTTTAGGGTTTGGAGGGGACCTTGTTGGCTCATATAAGGGTTTTGGGTTTTGGGTTTAGGTGCACCATTTGCCCTGCAGAGCCCTTCAATCAACAAATTCTGCCACCAATGCTCATTGCCCAATTCACGCGCATGTCTCCGCCTGCTTGCAGGCCAATCGCAGTACTAGCAACATACCTGCTTGCCCACCGCCTGAATCATGATTATTCCCCTCATACAAAAATGAACCACCTGCGCCGCCCTCAACATTAATTATCTCTCCATATACAATCTTGTATATTGGGCGGAGGCATCTTGAATATTAGGGGTGGGGGGTCTGACGTTAGTGTGGAGGGATTATGCCCTCTACAAGCAGCTGTTTTGCGTGGGCCACATCTCTAAACCCTCTAAATCCTAAACTCTCGAAACCCTGGACCCCCTAAATCCCTAAACCCTAAATACCCTAAGTACATGACCATAAGTTGCTTTGCCTGGGCCAGTTATGGCTTGCGCGCAAACTCATCCACACTGGAAAGATTCCGGAGGAGGCCTTGCAAAGAAGCCTTTGGCCTCAAGTGCCTTGATTGCTGGTGTTAATGATGCTACTTCTGAAGAAGAACTACTACTACTACTACTACTACTACTGCAACTGACTGCAACTGAATTTGTGACTGATACGGCTACTTCTGGCACTAGCTATGCAATGTTGCTGCCAGCGCCACCACCACTACTGCTGCTGTTACTAAATACTACTAGTCGACCAGTAGTTGCACTGAACACGCCCCCTTCGCCACCACGACCACTGTTGCGAAGTAGCCGGCGTTGATGCTGCCAGGATCTTAACAATTGCATTGTTTGTTGCCATCCAGAGCTTCAAGCTCAACTATTGAAACCATGAAGCCCTCAAAGCCTGACACGATTTGCACGCATGGCGCCCTGAAATGGGCATTTCCACAGAAGGGGGCCTGGCTTGGATACCCCCAAACCCCACATTAGATGCTATTGTCGTGGGATGCTACAGGATGCAAACCACCACCACCCGCAGCTCAACTGCTGCCAGGTTTTAAATGGAGATCCAGCCGAATCCTCCAGCAGCCAGACACAGGAAAAGGCCAGCTTCGAAACACCAGCAAGCCTGCTTGAAGAAACACAGGATTTAGACAAATCACAGGATTTCGGCTTTAGGGTTTTAGTTAAAGATTGAGGTTGATGGTGATTCAGGGGTAAGGCTATTTTCGGAAATCAAATGCAAAATCCGCTGCAAAGTCACATGGGCACTTGGCTTACCTTAAAGTTCCGCTGGTGGTATGACAGGAATAGTGAAATGGATCCCTACAGCGGTCAGTAGATGACCTCTTTGGGTATTTTGCAAGCCATGCCTCAATTTCCTCCTACCCGGGTTTAGGGTTTAGGGTTTTGGGTATGTTGCAGAATCCTAAACCCTAAGCCCTGTATTCAACACTGTAAGCTGCAAACTCTGAACCCCCAGCACCCTCCGAGCCCTGTATTCAACACTGTAAGCTGCAAACTCTGAACCCCCAGCACCCTCCTTTCAGCCTCCTGATGGCGGCCGCGCTGCGACTGTGGAGCAGGCCAGAAGAACCGTTTTGAAGGTTTCTCAAACTGGGTCCTTGGTCCCTTGTTGGGGTTCCGCTTAAGGGGCACAGCGTTGGCAGGTAAAAAGAGGGGACCCTTGTATGCGCGAACGCCTGATGTTTGCACCTCATCGCTGTGTTCTGCCATCTGGGTTACAGGTTGTAGACGGGTCAGGGTCTTCCAAACTCAACAGCAGGTTGTTGCTGCACTGGATCTGAGGTTGCTTGGCGCAAGGTTCTCAGCATTGGAGCCAATTGCCTGCATAGATGCTGGGCCAAGCGCTGACAGGTGCTAGATAGCCCACAACATGCTAATAATCACAAGCACAACAGCAGTAAGCAATAGAGAAGATGACGACCACGACCGTATGTGGCTTTGTTTGCTCCCCAAGATTCAAGCCGAGCAGCCAGCATAACAGGGTTAAGGTTTAGGGCTTCATTCTTACCATCTTGATTACTATCATGATTGGGGCTACTATCCTGAAGCCCTAAACCTGGTACCGTCGTGGTTAGCGACCGCGCAGTTTCAGCACGTCGCACTCGGGAGGTGTAAATGACAAAAATGCGTCTCATGGTGGTGTCGAGCGCATGTCCAAAAGGTGTGGTGAAAGGCATGAGCCAAATTGACTGGTATTTCCACTATTCCTACTTGTCATGTGCGTGATGTACTGCGTTTTAGGTGGATTCTGGTGCGCATCGAAAATTACCTCTGCACGAAAATGTTTTCACCTGCCGTTTGGACGTTATTATGGTTTGGGCATGGATGCTCCAGTCACTGTATGCTCTTGGAACACAGATGTTATTATGGTTTTGGCATGGATGCTCTAGTGAATCGAATGCAATGAGAACCCAGACGTTATTATGATTTAGGCATGCA
>CAJNIZ010038936.1:20846-33710 GCA_905231905.1 Symbiodinium pilosum | reverse complement strand
TTTAGGGTTTAGGGTATAGGGAAGGATGTGAGGTTCATTGTGTTATCCTGGGGTTATATGGGGATAATGGAAAATAAGATGGAAACTAGCATATTGGGGTTTAGGGTTTAGGTTGTAAGGTTCATTAGGTTATCGTCCCCCTTAAGTAGGTAGAATATGGCTTTGGGTACATTATGATAAGATCCCTATGCCCCATATTAAAGCTACTGAAACTCAGGTACTATAAGCCTAGATGTGTGAGGCTGGTAGGGTTCAGGACCCTAAACCCTAAACCCTTGATAGGGTAAGGGTTTAGGATTAAGTTTAGTGGTGGAAGGTCGGTTGGGCAAGGGTTGAGGGTTAAGTTTCGAGGTGTAAGGCTTACAGGATTCAGGGTTTAGGGTTAACTTAAGAGAGGCAGAGAGGTCAGAGTTGAGCACCTCAGGACAAAGGGTTACCTAAAGTGGTGGAAGGTTGTTTGGGTTTAGGTCTTTCGCTCAACCTTGGTTTATAGGGTAGGGCCCTAAAGCCTAAACCCTAAACCCCTAAACAAGCGAGAAGGTTCAGTCTAAAGGTGTAGGCCTCATCGAATTTGGAACAGCTGGGCTCAAGATTTGAAATGTGTTTTTCCTGGATGCTTTTCAGGGTTTAGGGTTTAAGGGTTTAGGGGTTTAGGGTTTAAGGGTTTAGGGGTTCAGACCTCAGGCTCTTTACCAAATCGCCAGGACTTTATCGCTAGGACTTCACGGGGCTTTATCAAGGTCGAAGCAAGACTGTACGCACCCGTGCTAGCTTGACTCCTTGGCATTTAGTTAGGATCTTAACTTCGACCCTCAGTCTTTTTGGAATCTTAGGGTTCCCATATTCCCAAAAAGGTACCTAGAAGAAAGCCATGGTGTTGAGAGCCAGATTAGGATCACATTGCAGGGATACTCTAAGGGTTCAGGCTGGCTAGGATTTTTGAAAGGTCCGAAGATATTCAGCGCTTGGGGGCATAAGTGGTGCATGCAAGAACGGTAGGTTCCATAAATAGGGGGATCCCAATATAGACCCAAAATACTATACTCCTGATTGTAGGAAGCACCCAAAACAGGCACCCCTAATCTAGGGAAACCCGGGAATACAGCAGTTGCCGAGGCGTTGACGGTGTCGGGCGATCTAGACGCTTCTCTGCTATCATTCACGATGATGGCGCAAGGACTGGTGACTGAACAGGTTTAACCCTAAACTAGAAGCCCAAAACCATGATACATCTGAACGGGGTTTTGAGAGTGGGTTCTATGCATGATATACAACAGTAGTTTCCATTTGATTTTCCATTATCCCAATATAACCCCTATACTACACTAGAGGAGTCATTGAGGGTTTCAGGATTTAGCCTTGAATTTCACCCGATTAATCCTCTTCTCTTCAGGTTTGGACCATTGCAACACTCTTCACGTGCATGCTTAAGTCAAGAACCTAGGAACTCATTCAGGATATACAGGCTCGTAGGGGATGGGTGTTGTAACGCGGAGCAAGCCATTACCAAGGACACATTGAATTGCAAGCTTGGGGCAAGGGTTCGAGCGCTGCTTTATTCAGGGTTTGAAGATAGCAGGATAGTAGGAATAAGGATGGTAAGAGTCACTACATGATCAGTCCCAATTCCAACGTGCCCGGCACAAACGGTTCACCTGTTGAGGGTGCAGAACCGCAAAGCTGCAATTCGCAAAGCCGCTATGACCGGATTCGTCGGGGAGCTCCTCGGAGGGGCCTTAAAGCAGCACGCGTCTTCCAAGATAAGCAAGGGCCAGCGTATGTCAATGATGAGGATAGCAGCATATGGCAGCGACGTTGAGGGCATGAACATGATGGATCTGAACCACGAGCCCAAAACTGCTCCGCATTGTCTTCAAGGGTTGATTTTCCGAGTTGGCCTTGCGCTACGACCCCCAACTGCTGCCGCATATGCCAGAACGAGCTGCATTGCGCAACGCCCAGAAATCTCAACATCCAGCATCTTCCAGGTGGTGCACTTTAGTAGCATTGAGCGGCCATCGGCAATTTTCAGAGATCGCTGAGAATTTGACATCTACATGAGATAAGCACAGGGCCGCGAGGCGAATACCTTTCTCCTATTTCCGTAGGATTTTCAATTTTTGTCGTAGTGTAACCCCTAGGAACTATTAAGTAAAAAAGTATTTGTTTCTATGGTAATTGTAGGCCTCAAAGGATAGCAGCTGCAGAGAGTAGTTGAGCTTTTATACATGTCGCCCTCTGAAGCAACGAGAAGGGTTGCAGCACATCCTCCAATGTCAGAGGTGTTTCCCCCTAAGTTTAGCCTGTGAAAAGACCTCATTAAGCATCGAACATAGTGTGGCCTTGGGTAGAATGCTCTTTGGGTTTCTTTTGTGATAGTCACCGCCTAAGGCACTGGCACATACAGGGACTGCTAGGGGTACGCCCTGGGCATGCTACCATTCAGGTCGTATGCGTCCTCACTGGGGCGGCACAGTCAAAAGCTTACTGGCAGCTAGCAGGGAATAAGGGAATATAATCTCGACATAAGCCTTACATTTTCCCTTATTCCCCCTAACCCCCAGTAAGAAAGGAGGGTAGCCATGGACAGGAACTCCGTCGTGGGCGTCTTTGACGAGTGGGGCATCGGCTATGCAGATGGCATGCTGGGCCTGAAGCTCAGCACACTTGACGGGTTCTTCTGATGCAGAATTCAGGCTGGGCTTGGGGTTTAGAACTTAGGGTTTAGGGTGTAGGGCTAGGAATTTGAAATTTAGAGTGTACAGTTTTGAATTTAGGGCTTAGGGTTCAGGCTCCGCTGTTGATGGCTAGGGATGGGACGTCCTGGGGTAAAGACCCAAATCCCAAACGCTCAACTCTTGAGGGTGCAAAAGCCTTCAACTCTAAATCCTAGACTCTAACCCAGACCCATGATTAATAAACCCCCTCCCTTTAATGGGGATTATACTAGGGATCCTAATATTAAGGCGGGTTTATTAATCATGGGTCTACAAACCCTAAACCCTAGATAGTAGTTTCCATTTTCTTTTCCATTATCCCTATATAATCCCTATATTACCCCTATATTACTAGATTACCCCTATATCATATCATGGGTCTACATTAAGCATCACCTCGGGCTCTCGGACCTCCATATTCATGAGCTCCCAAGCCTTAGCCCCCTAAAACCCAAACCTTTCCTCCCAGAAAGCCCATTAAAGTCCTTAGATTAGGGTAGATCCTAAACCCTAACCCCAATCCCTAATTCCTATTAACCCTAATTCCTACACCCTAAAGCTGGAACCTTACATCCCAAACCCTAAACCCCCTAATGTAGGCTGATGATTAATAAGCCCCCTCCTTTTAATGGCCTTGATATTAGGATCCCTATTATAATCCCTATTAAGGGGAGGGGTTTCTAAATCATGGGTCTACATTACACCCGAGGGCAAGGTGATCTGCAGCCGCCAAAGCTTCTGATCTCCGACAAGGCCTTGCTTGGGCAGGTTTACATTAAGAATGAGAGCGTGGGGTTTAGGGTTTAGGGCTTGGGGCTTGCTGTTTGGGGTTTAGGGTTGAGGGCTTAGGGTTGGGGTTTAGGGGTAATGGTTTAGGTTTGAAGGGCTTGGGGTTCAGGGTTTGTGGTTCGAGGGCTTGGGGTGTGTCAGGCCTCAACAGCCGCGATTGCAATCCTCGCGACCCGTACATGGTGACAAAGACTCTCCTCATCATGTTGTCAATGTAGAATAACGGGGAGGCTTCAATACATGGCATGGGGTTGTTTTGCACAAAAGTGGGGGGGAGTCGCTGACCCCAAGTATAGGTTTCTCAGACCAGGGGTAACCTCAGATGAGGATGTGTGTAGGGGTCCCTCTGAGCGGTTTTACGTTTTGTTAAGAAACTCCCAAACAGTGAAAGCAGCACGTAGGGCATCCATGGTAAGAATTGCGCGATGTGCAGTCCTAGGAATTGCAGTTGTTTCAGTCAGCGAAGATCACCATGCCATTGTCGGGATATATATATATATATAGATAGATCATCTTGTAGACGACGACCGCCATGTACTCCATGACGTAGAGATGGGGATCGCCGCAATGTCGGGATCCATATGCCGAAGGCTCTATACTATTCTATGTTTGGAATCTGCAGGGGCCCAGTCACCGGCACAAATAGATTTCATAGACTTTTGGCGATGCAGCATTAGGGAATTAACGGCAAAACTCCATCAGCCGTACCGGCACCTGGGAAAGAGCATGCTGCGAGTAGCAAAGATGATGCCCACTGGAGATTAGAGATCTCTTTTTGGGTGTCCTTTGTATTTGGAGTGCCTGTAGTACTTTAGGGTAGAATTTGGGACACCTGTTATAGGGAGATGTAGCGGCATGCCGCAAAACATTTTCAATTGCAGCATCCTTTCCAGAAAGGACCCATTGTAGTTTGGGCATATTTCGCCGCCTGCAAACACAAAGGACGAGTGACTTGAGGTCATGTCTACCGCTGAGCTGAAGTAGGATTCGTGACAAGGGTAGGCTCACAGCAATTAGGGAATCCGGGCTACGTATCCTCAGCGGCCCATTAGCGAAGGCCATCACCATTGTGGACGGCAACGGGAAGGCGCCTGCTGCATGTGTCAACAAGACTTCGGGGTGGAAGGTTGAAGGTCCGTTGCAAGACTAGCAGCAAACTTCCCATCTGCGTTTCAGGGTCAGGTTTCAATGCTTCTATCTTACGGAGCCAGTGCAGATGTTTCAAATTCAGTTTATGTTCTTGCCTTGAAGTCTGTTCATAGTATCAAAGCTTAAGCTTCTCCAACGTTGCATGTTTGTACGCTGGATGAAGCTCCAAGCCACTCAGGGGGCTTACTGCAATTCTGACTCTTCCACCCCATGCCACCAGACCCCAAACGCTAGACCCCGAAACATCGACCTAGCCTTGTAGTCCCCCTTAAGTAGATAGAGTATGGGGTATACGGGGATCTTACTATTTATAATTTACCCAACAGCCATATTCTATCTACTTGAGGGGGAATATAATTGAATACCTACTTTGTCGTAGCCACCCCGAACATTCAAGTCGACTCTCCATTTGTCTTCTGACGATCGAGAACACCGCATCCAAAGAATCCCTTAAGCCTAGCAAAGGAATCAGGCCCTACAGCGATACCAGCATCACTTGGCTCTGGTTAGCCGATGTTAGCCAGGAATGAAGGGATGGATCCTCATGGTAGTACCTAAATCACCCCCAATAATATAGTCCGTTTTCTTTTCCATTACTTCATTGCTCTAAACCCTAAACCCCAAGCCTGGCTAACCAGAGCTACGATCAGGTCTCTGAGGTTCCAACCTCACCTAAAGGAGCTGGTGGAACTGACCTGGTGCTCAGAGCTCTGCTGGCACATTTGCAGAACCCAGGGGTTTCGTGCTTGGGATGAATTGAGGTCACTGGACCGGCACAGTTTTTTCAGAAAGGTCAGGCCATATGGGCTAAACTTCTTAAAGGGGTTATATAGAGGATTATATAGGGGACTACTATAGGGCTTATTAAGGGGGATACTAGGAGTTTAGACTATAACCCCTGTAATCTCCTTTAGACTGTATCTCATATGAGGTGGTAATATGGCGTTTGCAAGCTCAGCCTTCCAAGCCGTAGGCCCTCCCAGAGGCGAGAGTCCGAGGGCAGCTGAAAGTGTTGCAGGCGTCTAGTCACCTCAGCCACTATTCAGCACGCATCTATGCGGGCACCCAGGTGATGCTGTCTACATGGGCTTGAAAGAGATGATTCAGTGAGAATAGAGGCACTCAAAGCACAGGACCTTAGGAAATCTGACGGAACAAGTCAGTCGGCTATAACGATCTCCACGATGAAGACGTTTCGAACTATATCTGGGCGGACCGTTGAGTAAACAGGCTGTGAGCCAGACCGTGCACTTGGCGTTCTTTACACGATCAAACACCATGCTGCAGAGCTTGGTTCAATATTTGGTACTAACTAGCATCATCATTTTTCCAAGCACATGCAAGTCCCAATGAATCTAGCTTCATCCAACGCCAGAGATGTAATGGAAGCCTTATTCAACATGTCTGCAATTGCCATTAGAGTCCCTTGTAGTAGGAGGGACTTGTAGTTGCCGTAGTAAGCCCCCTCCAACTGAAGCCCCTCATCCGCCCTCTGCCTCCTGGTGATGCCGGCCAGATCAACCAGCACCTCACCCTGCGGCACAAGAGAAGCACGCCTCCTCAAGAATTGTCAGAATTTAGTCCGTTCTTTTGTGGTGGTTCTGGCAGGAGAGTTCTGGGATGCTTACAGGCGATTCATGCTCGAAGAAGTAGTCGCCGTGTGGGTTCAGGATGTTTCCCGCAGGTCATCGTCACGGAAGTGTACACATCAAAATTTGGGAAAAAGGATTGCGTCTCCTTCGCTATTTGTAAGTTGAAGCTTGGGTGTCTGGGCAGGCTCGAACTTCGCCCTGTGGGTAGTCCAGGGGCACATCAACCCAGAAAAGTTGAAGAAGGATGATGGTACCACAGGACAACATCAAGCAAAAGGAATCCTTGTTTGCAACGCCAAATCTACCATTCTGGGATGCCCACTAACTTCGTCCAAGGGCCCCTGGCGCATCCCCCATGGGCCATCCCCCTTGAAATTGCCTTGAAATCCCTATTCCATCTCTCTATCATATACCTTTATACACTACGGAGGGGACGCCCGGAAGGTGGATGGAGCCATCATTCAGGTTATTTTCGTCAGCCCCAAGCCCATAGATTCTGTTAGCCGGAGTGAGGACAGAGTGAGACTTGTTGCTTGCACCCACCACAGTAGGAATCTTTTTCTGTGTATGGGGGTCTCTTGGTTACAGAGATCCCTAGATACTGGCGTTCCCTGAAAGTATTCTGTACTTTCTGGTATGTATAATCCTAATAACCAGCTGAAATTAGAATTCCTACAAGGGGTCCAGGGAACTCAGAGTAAACCCTAAACCCTAAGCAGTGCACACCTGACCCTCAGAGTCCAAATACTTTACGAAAACCGCAGCCGATGCAAGCCCAGGGACATTTCTGGACTTCACATGTGAAAGTCGTTCCCTCAGCGACTATCGACTTGTTTGTCTTGATGATTGAGATTGCAAGTATGTATGTAGTTATGTAGGTATGTAGGTATGTAGGTAGGTAGGTAGGTATGTATGTATGTATGGTATGATATGATATGATATGATACGTATGTATGTATGAATGTATGTATGTATGTATGTATGTATGTGCGTGTGTATATGTATGTATGTTTGTTTGTTTGTTTGTAGGTATGTATATATAACTACGTTTGAAGCTGAAGGGTGGTGAGTTAGGGGCTTCTAGAGTAAGCCCTCCAGCTTAGAATTCATAGGGTTCCCTAGATGACCCTAAACACAACACCCTGAATCCTAGCCCTAAACCGCAAACTGCAAATAACTTTGTTCATGTTCATCTAGATATACATCCCTTCAAACCTCAATTTTAAAGCACATAACCTGCATACCAGTACTTTGGGTACTTGGACCCTTTTTGGTATGGTTTTGAACGGCAGGCTACGGGTTTTGCCTTGGTGACAACCAGCAGGACAACGAGTTAGGGACCCATCCTCAATTTAGGGCTTTTGGGGTTTAGGTGTTAGGTATGTAAAGTGCTATGTAGAGATAACATTGCACAATATACTTTAATAGGATGGAGACTAAGCTGGAAAAGAACCTAAACCCTGAACCCTGAATGGAATGGAAAGCAGGATTACAGGGGGAGAACTGTCGAAATCATTGAACCCCCCTCCCCCCCCAAACCACCTTTTTGATATAAAAAATTAGTGAGCTGCTTGCATATGTTGAATGGTAGTGGAATGACTTGTATATGCATGTTATTCTTAATTCTAGTGGGGTTGCCCTTGTCTGCATATGATTCTTACGTATAGTGGGGCTACTTACGTGTGTGTGTGTGTATATATAATAGTCTTAAAATCTAGCGGGGTTACCATGTATGTACCCTAGACCCTAAACCCTATCTACATATATATATATATGTGTGTAAATATATATATATATACACCCCAAACAGTTGCATCGCGAGGTTGCTTTGTCTAGTACACAGATGCGATCATACCTCAAATGAGCTATAGTCTAAACTATCCCCTTTCATAACACCCTGCAATACTCCCCAATCTAATCCACTGAAGAATCTCCCTTTTAAGGACTTTGGACCATCAAAACTCTAAACCCTAAACCCTGTAGAATCCCCTTTACTCATCCCCCACAGGAGTTTCGGCTAGAGCACAAATGACAGCCATGCTCAGAAAACCCCGTTGCAGCCCCGAAGAGCTCTGATGTTATTTAGGGTTTAGGGTTTAGGAGAGGCTTCAGGCCATAGATCTCATGTCGAGGAAACTAGGCCCATAGAACTTTTACATTCAGAAGCTCCATAATGAGTCTAGTCAACGTAGCTCAAAATTCATGGGTTCTCCTACCTCCCCCCTCTACTTAGGTTCCCCTCTAAATTAAAGTTACTCAGGCATAATTAAGCTAACTATTCCAGAGCTCATTAAGGGGGAAGTTCGGGGGGATAGTGTAAAGGGGGGTAGCAGGGGAACCTATGAAAAAAATTGGGGCCTTCCCCTCTAAACGCTAAGACCGTAAATTGCATGCCCACAGTCGAACCTTGAACCCTCCACGCGGTTTTAGGGTTTCGGTTTCGGAAATATCTCCAGGAGCAGAATGCTTCCGGTTTAGGGCTTAGGATTTTTTGCATGCATGGGGAGTCCTCAAAATAAGCCCCCAATATACTGGAACCTTCGTTTTCGGGCCTATGTAACCCCCCTTTGTATCCCTATACATACCTGTATTCCCCTGTTTCATCTCTGTAAAAAACCCACCTAAAAGGGGCAGCTGATTTGAGAAAACCTGATGTAAGTAAGGGCTATTCAAAATGCAGGCCACCCATGAACTCTGAACCGGGCTCTTGGTTTACGGACCCTAAACCCTAAACCCTAAACCCTAAAAACCCCTAAGACCTAAACCCTAAACCCTAAACAGGATTCGGGGCTTCGGGATGCGAATTAGGATTCAGGATTTCGGATGGAGGGTTTCGGGTTGAAGGTTTCGGGTTGAAGGTTGAACATGCGAGATTTAGGCTGTAAAGCCCCCCTTAAGTAGATAGAATATGGGGTATATGGGGATCTTATTATAATATCCCCAAAACCATATTCTATCTACTTAAGGGGGATTATAAGCTTAACGTTGAATTCTTGAATCTTTCTCACCCGTCTCCCTCGGCCGCGGCACTTGGGCATTGCTGGTCAAACTCTTGCGCGAGGTCCGCGAAGCAACCTCTCAATTAAAGGGTTTTGGGTTTAAGGGTTAGGTAGGAAATGGTTTAACCAAAAACCCTTAAACCCTTCAAGCAAGCAGGATGTGTATGTACTAGGTATAGGGATCATGACATTTGGAGCTTATTAGAGTTTAGGGCTTGAGGGTTTGAGGTGTAGGTTCGGACGCGGAGATTTATGGGACTTTGTCGCTGCAGATACACTTGCTGGTGCCTAAGGCGGAAGTGGGAAATGGAACTTTATGCCCATCACTGTATTGCAAATATAAGAAACAAAATGCCAATACAAAACCCTCTCTGGACGCATCTGGCACGGTGGGCTGACGACATCACTACCGGCCACGCACAAGCACGGAAAGTTCAAGGCTATGGCGTTGGCGTAGAAAACCGACAAATACAGCTGTTTGCATCTTTCGCGCGTCGTCTGCTTCACGGGCATCAACCCAATGTCAGAGATAAACTCGTGGCCTTAATTTCGAAAAGCACACATCCAACCCTCCCCCCCCCATACTGTAGTACTACCCATATTCACCCCACTACTCCGGCTAAAGCACCGGCAATGATAAAATCTTACACTACGGGACGAGAGAGTTTTGGGATGGTACCTTGAAGGCCCTTTAGGGTTTAGGGATAGAACAAGTACACACGGATGTCCCATATAAAGCCACATATACCCAATCCCAGAATGTGAGGATATCACCCGGAGGAGGACGACTTAAGGTTCAGAACCCCAAACCTTAAAGGCGGCCGCGGTGGGCTTACAAGCAACGCGAGGGCACGCCCAAGGGCGCTTCACGCCCGAGCACGCGACCTCGCCTGCAGACCCTAATCCCTAAACCCTTAATCCGAAACCCTAAACTGGGGTCATTCGCCCTTACAGTAACTGTTACCACAATGCGTTTTCGGACTCATAAGAGCCCCTTTAATAAGGCCCCCTTTAAGGACAGTTACTGGGAGGGGGGAATGTACCAGCCCTAAACCCACAACACCAAGAGCTCCTCCATTGCCTCCTTCTTGACTGTGTAAGGACTTTTGAAACGGCTCACACATAAGGCTACCAGGGTGGGGTATTGAGGCTATGGGGTTGAAGGTTTGGGTTTAGCGTATACTTGCTAAGTCCCGCCTACCCTCCAAAAAACTCGTTCTCCATTTGCACAGACGGGCTCCCTGACTACGATTGCGAGGCCTCCAAGCCCCGGCACCAACAACATCAGACACTCCCGAAAACTTACCTGCCCAAGGTATGAGGTACTTCTACACCCTAAACCCTAAATCCTAAGCCCCTAAACCCTCAACCCTAAACTCCTAAACCCTAAACCGCGTTTTAGCATCAACAACACGACTGTCTGAAAGGAGGGTTTGGCTCCCTGAACGCCAGGAAGGTCACCTTCTGAGGGATTTTAGCACCTAAGCTTCAGGGTTGGGTTGAGGGTTGGGTACTGCCCCCCCCCAGTAACAGTCTATAATAGGGGTCCTATTAAGGGCTAGACAACCATATTATATTTATTATCCAACTGTTACTGAGTGGAGGCAATATCCAAGGTTAAGGGTTTAAGCTCCAAGCTCTAAATCCTAAACCCTAGACCCCAAACCCCAAACCTTAAACCCCAAGCGTGCCTTCCTGACTGTCAGGTTTGCAATGTCCTGCAGGGGTTGATATGCCACCCCCCTTATTATCCCCATAGAATATCACCTCTAAATTCCGTGGACCCCCTGGTAGAAACCGTAATTTCAGCTGTTTATAAGGATCATAGATAGCAGAAACTAACAACTGTTTGCAGGGAACTTCCAATACTACTTGGAGAGTCAAGGGGATTTGGCAGATATACTTGTTCTAGCTTTTTTTTGGTGGTTAAACCCGGTAAGATAATATCCCTTATATAAAATACTATGCCCCAAAAAGGTGGATATAATCTTACTCTATATTGGGTACCGCAGTATCCCCAAATACAACACTACTCAAATAACCTCATGTATAATCCCAGTTTCCATTTCATTTTCCATTTTCTTTTCCATTTGATTCTCCATTATAGGGCCCTAAACCCTATATTGGGTACAACCCTAAACCCTAAACCCTAAACCCTAATACTACTCACTTGTTCTAGCATCCCCGGGCATCCGCCTTGTTAAGCTACTTACTTCTCACACGTCTGGCCCCTTTCGAGGAGTTCTACAGTGGTACATGGGTTTAGGGTTTAGGGTTTAGAATGAAGATATGGAGATTGAAATTGAGGGTCAAGGAGCTTAGGTTTGGGAATCGGGCCGATGACAGGTACATGATTTAAGGTGCTGTTAAGGCCTTATTGGGGCGCCCATAGAGTTTGAGCTTTGAAGCTTGCCCCCCAAACGAACTTTGCACTTGAAAGCAGGCCACGATCGCTTTAGAAGGGCTCTTTCTGTGGTTCCATGGTCGGACATGTGAATTTTCATCAGCTAGGGGCGCGAATCCAGACCCCGCAATACACCAGAATCCTCGCGATAGGGAACCCCCTTAAACAACCCTTACCTACCCAAACCCTAGAACCCTAGTACACTCCCTTTAAAGGAGGCTAGACACCCTAAATCCTAATCCCGAAACCCCAATCCCTAAACCCCAGTCCCTAAACACTAAAACACAAACACGAAACCCCAACCACTAAAACCATTTGGGGCTTTCTGTTTGAGGGAGGCACACTTGAGTCGCCCCTACAACCTGAGCCTAAAAGCCGTAACACCACATGTGGAGTTGTTCTACAGGTCCTCTTAAAGGGGGTTATAGGGGTTATAAAGGGATAGATAGAAACATATACCAAATACATATATATATATATGTGCACATACAGAGAAAGAGAGGTTTACATGCGGTTTGGGGTTGGGGTTGTTCTAAGGGTCCTTGTAAAGGAGGGACCAGTGGAATACGTTTCCTTAAAAAGAGATCCTCACCAGAAAAAGAAATCTACCTTTTAGCCATTAGGGGACAATCTAAACAACTACCGCATGTGAGGGCTTAAGGTTTAGGGTGTCGGTTCCTTTTTCCTGCTTCCTATACAGCCCCAAATAAAAGGCTTTCCTTAAAAAGAGATCCTCACCAGAAAAAGAAATCTGCCTTTTAGCCATTAGGGGACAGATCTAAACAACTACCGCATATGAGGCTTAAGGTTTAAGGTTTAGGGTGTAGGTTCATTTTTCCTGGTTCCTATACGGTCCCAAATAAAAGGCTCCCCCCCCATCCCCTCGCAATCCCTATATACGTATGTGTAAGGTCTTTTTTTGGCCCTCAAATTGGACAGCGCCAGCATGCTCTCGTCGATATTCCTTTACAAGCCTATACATACTCACCAAAAACACCAATAATGAAAACCTACCTCATATCCCGAACGTTATAAACCACTATGGCCACTGTGGCATCCAGATGTCCATTTCATGTCCATGTTCCTTCCCATTGGATGCACCATTCTTGCGGAAATACACGTACATACCATAAACACTAACCCCAAAGTGGTGGGGTGATGCCCCTCGATACTATAAATGGCCTCCTGGCCCTTACCTTGGGTACTGCCCCCCC
>CAJNIZ010038925.1:52998-65534 GCA_905231905.1 Symbiodinium pilosum | reverse complement strand
TTTAGGGTTATCAGGGTTTAGGGCTATTCGGGCTTAGGGTTTATAAGGATAACATAGGGATGATCTGGCGAAACTATAGGGATGATACAGGGATGATGGAAAAGAAAATGGAAACCACTACTGGGAATAGGGTATATATTGTATATTGCGTGCATGATGCATGGTCCCCTGTTGTCAGCTCATGCGTGGCGCCTTCTGCTTCTTGTGCTCGACAGACTTTCCGCTGGCCTTTTGCTGTAGATCTCAAAACTGCACCTAGATAAAGGAGCACCGACAATGTCAACCAAAAGAGGATGGGTATTTCTAAACGTCTGCATCCTGTTGTATACCTCAAAACCTCCGTCCTTGTCGTATGCCTCAAAATTCCACGATCCTTATTCCCAAAACCCTAAGTCCTAAACCCAGTGTAAACCCTAAAGCCTTTTTCAAGCCCTTCACCCTAAACCCTAAACCCAGCCTTTCTTCAGGGGTTCCGTCCGGACCAAGTCTATGGCTGGGGGATGAGCCATCCTGCAGCTGATACTTTGGCGGTGACCTGTGAATGGGAGGATGAGGAGCCGCATGGGCTGGGAAGAGAACTTCTGAAGGCCTTGTAGAGTAAACTAGCCTTCAGTTAGCTGGGAAGGAATGGAAAAGAACATGGAAACTACCATAACGGGTGTTTAGGATTTTAGAAGGAATGGAAAAGCAAATGGAAACTATTGCAATGGCACTCTACGGATCCATTCCTTCATTCCGAACCCTAAGCCCTCAGCCCTAGCTAATAACCAAAGGTAAGTAGAGGGACTGCGTGGAGCTTCTACGTTTCCATGGGATGACTGGCTTCCGTGCCTGAAGTCATGGTTGCTAAATGGTCTTTACGGTTTAGGGTTGAGGGTAGGGATTGCTCGAGAAATGCCAGGTGGTTTCCAAAATTAGGGTCTCATTTTGGTACCCCTCACTACTAGGTGCCGTAATATAATTGATAAGCACAAACGGGCCCATAATTTTGGGAACAAGCAAGTTGTTCCCTTCTGTACTCCCAAAGCTTCTTCTACAGTCCTGATCTTCCGACCCCGTACGACAGGGCCCGCACGTCTTTTTTGGATCATCATTATATTGAAGGCTGCTTGTGTGGTCTCAGCCTTGCAGCTCCACAGAGAAGATGCCTGCATGAAGCTCGAAAGAGCTTGAAGGCTTTCGATCCGAGCATAGCAAAGTTGGGCTGGCGGAAGGTTCGGATGATCAATCGTGTTCCCTGAAATTCAAGCTTGCTCTGGAACCAGAAACTTGCAGGCGTTGAGAACCACTTGAGTAGTTTGGGGATACTATGGTACCCAATATAGAGTAAGATTAAATTATATACATAAGGAATATTATCTTGCTAGGTTTAACCACCAAAAAAAACTCTACCAAACGCTACTCACTTGTGGAGGGACGCCTCCTGCTGCCTTTCCACTCCTTCTAGCAAAGCCAGCACCCTCAATTTCACTTGAAGGCTCGCGGATTCACGTAATTAGGGGTAATTATATAACACCAATTGAACCTCTAGAGCCCCTACGTACCTACTATAGTAGTTTCTATGTTATATTATCCCAAGAATGAATTCAACAGGAGGCCCGCAGTTGTAGCCCAAACAGGATGCTCATAATTTCACATCGGCGCACGAACTTTCGAGTACCCTGAGCCCCATAACCTCAACCATTGAGCCCTTAAGCGCCAAGCCTCAAGACCCTAAATCCGAAGCCACAAATCCCCTCAGCCCTAAACCCTAATTGCCTAAACCTTGAGCCCTGATCCCTAAACTTTAATCCCCAAACCTTAACCCCTAATCCTTTAAGCTTATCCCTGAGCCTCAAAGCCAGAAGCACCGCAGGAGCTACAGCAATGTTTGCAAGCCTGGGGATCGGACTGGCCGGCCGAGGTGCAGGGGTTTCAAGTCCTCTCTACGTCTACGGCTTAAAGGGATTTATAGGGTTTAAGGTGAAGGGTTTAGTGTTTAGGGTTTAGGATCTATGGGGTTCAGGGGGTAGAGAGGGTTTTTAGGAGGTTAGTGTTAAGCAGCGGAGGGTCAAGTGAGTTTAGGCTTTAGGGTTTACGTGACAGAGTCGGCATCACCTGCACCCTAAACCCTAAGCCCTAAACCTGTACTAGCTTGTTGCAACTCCTCCATCCCCATTTTCTAAGCACATCCCAGCCTCTAAGAGCTTCCCGGAACCCCAAACCTTGGCCCAAAACGCTGAATGCCCCAAACCCTGAGCCCCAATATCTTCATGTCAAATGCTAGTCTGCATAATTAGGGGGACCCCAGTAAAGACCCCCAAAGACGATAATCCCTAGATATCATTACATCAGCCTTTCATCCGTAAATCCGTCTTCCAAGGTACCCCTTACTTGGGAGCAGATTAACAAACATCTGGACACACTATAATCCTGAAAATTGGGACCCCCCAAAGTGGTACCCCTAACTTTGGGAAACCTTCCAAATTTCAGAGGGCTCAAGAGGTTGGGTCAAGCAAGGTGGGGTATAAGAAATAAGCCCCAATGTAGTAGAGTACATACCAGGGATCTTTCCACCCACCTACCTTCATCCCACCTTTTGAGCCCCCGGAAAATATTTGTGTGCAGGAGCCAGAGGCCTTGCTCAGCCGGCCCTTGGGAGTCCGACGCAGGCCTAAAGCCTCTTAAGTACTTCAAGGTTCATGTGGTAGTTTCCCTGAATAAAGGCACCCCAGTATAGACCCCAAAATAACCCCAAAATATTTTAACCCTTAGTACTGGGACCCCTAAAATGGTACCCCTGATTATGGGAAACTACCATTTTACTGGTGTTCAAGGAACGGTGTGTGGTGGAGTGAAGGTGGAGTGTATACATGGTTCCGTTATTGTGCCCCTCTCTGCTGAAGCGGCAGTATATGAACACTTGTGTTGATTCTTGGCGGGGCTACCATGGTCCCCATATATGCCACAGAAGCCTACCGGCATCCGTTTGGAGATGCTACACATTGAGGGCCATCGGTAGGGGAACTAAAGTGACTTGAGTGAGCAAACTTAGGACACATACGGTCAGCCAATGTATTGGCTCACTTCCCTAAACCCTGAACCCTAAACCCTCTAATGATAAAAATCATCATCGTGTTCGCTTGGGACGCAGCTGGACAGCTTCGTGGTACTGATACCAGACACTTTGGGCCACCAGATCCCTCCCAAACTCCAAGCTCTTCGGCCCTTTGGGCTATGTGCATGTGTACAAACCAGCAAACTGTCAGGGACCCTGGAGTGACCTGGAGGTTATAAGTATCCGTTAATGGATTCTTTGTGTGTGATGTCTGTTGCCGGGATAGCATGGCAGAACACGTGCTGGGCACTGATTTGTGGGCTGTAAGCTCCCCCAAGTATGCATTATGGCTATACAAGCCGTTGTTGCTGTAGATTTCTTTGCTGCCCGCCAACATCCTAGATACAGGTCTGTCCGGCATGGAGGCCGTGCTTATCCCTCCGTGGCACGTTCTTGTCTCCTTTGAAGCCCCTATATAATTCCTGACCCTAGACCCTAAACTCTAATCCCTAAACCCCAATCTTTCATCTCCTTTTGACAGGATTCTGGGCCGCGTACGCGCAGCTGCGCGACTGGGAGGCCGAAGCTACGGAGTGCTTGCAGCATGGGTACCCTTTAAAGGGATTATGTAGGGTAATATAACTACCTAAGCCAATGGAAGAACTTGAAATTTTTCGGGCTTCCTTTTTGGGTCTCTATAAAAAAGTTAAAACTTTGTTGGCCCTGGTTATTGGGGAAGAGAGTATAGGGGCAATTTAGAGTTTAGGGTTTGGGGATTCAACATTGGTGCCTGTCTATTAAAAACCTGACACAGGGAGCCCAATACCCCCGTAAAAAAAGGAATGTAGCTTAAATCATATTAGGGGCCCTAGTACCATTCAGGGTATATTCCTTAGTTAAGGGGTACTGGGCTCTCTGGGCTACATGAGCTGTAGTCTACACTCCGTAAAGGGGGGTTCATAAAGGAGAGTATGTAGGATATTGATATGAGGTTTACGGTCTAAACTCCTTAAAACGGGGTTCCTGCCTATATGAAAAACTTAACATGAGTTTGGTAAACCCTGAACCCTAAGTCATTTGAATGGGGCTTCATGAGGGCTATGTGCACGTAGTCGTGGTCATCTCCTTAGAGAAGTAATTCAGGTTGAGGGCTTTTGTCAAGAGTGTCTTGCGTAGCAAAAAGAGTTGCAACCAGTCGTGGCTGTATCATCTTAGCAAGAGGACAGACTTGTACTTCTGTAATTCCATGACGGCTTACACCAGACGTGTTGAAAAGAAGAACACCTATGAGCTTGAGAGTTTTGGCCTGCACATGCTTGGTAATACGTGCCAAGGATCATTGTCATAGGGATCATTATGGGGAGTCTCCAGGGGCTTCTATAGCGATGGCGGCCCCATTCCTTGCTCAGCAAGAGTAAGTTTTGCGATCAGTGTTGCTGTTGCGGATTGTGGATGCAGGACATCTTGCATCACGTGATATACCCTTACCCTCTTAGGTAAAAAAAAAGAAGCAAATTATCATGGCGCTCCTAAGTGGTATGAGAACCCATCCATCCATCCATCCATCCATCCATCCATCCATCCATCCATCCATCCATTGTGCCGGGAGTTCATGATCAGGTAGGCGGTGTCTGCATTCAGAGTGGATCGTCATTCGTAGTTCTACATGATTCTACAAACACCAAATTTGGGGTTACAAGCATATTCATTCCAATTGCAACCCGACTGATGACTATCTATGAGCCTCCAAATAGGGATGACGTGTGCTGGATGCAAGTACCCTAAACCCTAAACCCCTAAGCCCTAAGCATCACCAACCTAATCTCCATGCAATCCCCCTATATCCCTCTGGGATCCCATGTTGGGAAGCTCTCATATTAGTCTACCCAGAGGGACCAATACCCCTGACATAAGGAATATACCCAGGAATATGTAGGGATTCTGTAGAGATTGTATAGGGATTAGATGGGGTCATATAGGGATTATATGAGGAATATACCCCAAATGGTACTAGGGTCCCTAATAGGATTTAATCTATATTCCTTAATCAAGGGGTATTGGGCTCCCTGGATACATGACTGAAGCCTCAAATCTAGCCAGGTTTTAAGTGAAGGTTCAAGTGTGCATAGAACTTTATGCGAGGCACCGCCACTCAAAATCCGTTTCCGTTAGTCTTTTCAGCCTGTTGCATTGAATCATTGAAGGTTCAGGCCGTGCCGTTGGCTTCGCGGAGGCCTGCTTGGGTCCACCGTCATCTTGTTCATATGTAAACTTAAAGGGGTTATACAGGGGAGTATTATAGGGGTTATCTAAGGGGGATACTAGGAGTTAAGACCATAGCTCATATCATCTATGCACGGCGTCTTTTCTTTGCCACTTTGCAATGCGGAATGCAGCTGATTTGCGCCGTCAGCTGAGGTGGAAGACTGTCTGCCATAAACTCTACAGCCTAAACTTATTCGGGGTCAGGGGGATTACAGGGATTATGTAAGATTATATTCTCACATTCTGTAGTAAGTGAACGATGCAAGCTTCATGCGACGTCCATACTTCAACAGCCTCTTCGAAACTGGCAGCTTTCACAGTGCGAAAGTATACGGGCCGCAGGCATTCCAGCCACAACTGCAGCTCTGTTAAGGTTTAGGGTTCAGGGTTCAGCTTCCGCAGACGTGCTCCATTTGCAGCTCCTGCCTGCTATACCCCAATCTATAAGATTCCTAAAGCCATATAAGTGCCCACTATTCAGGAGCGTCTTAGGGAGATTATGGTAGTTTCCCAGCAATCAGGACCACAATACAGATTCCAACATATTTTATTTCTTATGATTGGGCCCCCCCAAAAAGGTTCTTCTAATGTTGGGAAACTCCGAAAGGCCCCAAACCCTAAACCCTAAACCCCCTAAACCGCCCCTCGACCTCAAGCTGCCACCTGGTACCAGGTCATAGTTCTGCGAAGCTTGGAGGCACAACACTTACCTTTGGTTAGCTGGGAATGAAGGTACACGGTTTAGGGTTTAGGGTTTAGGGTCTGGGAATGAAGGGATGGAAAAGAACATGGAAACTACTTTAGCTGGCAAGAGGATCCATTCCCATTCCTAGCTAACCAAAGGTAAGAACAAGCGGCAAAAGCTCAGGGTTTAGCTTAACCTCAAACTACGTTGCCATGATTTGAGTATATGTAATATATGTATATGGCAAAGAATGGAAAGGAAAAGGGAAACTGCTACAGGATTGAGAGTTTGGAAGATTATAGCCCAATACTGACCGAGAATCAGATGGAAACGTCATGTGGTGGTGTATAGGGAGTGTGTTCGAAGATTTCCAGCTGGATATACCTACGTCCTAAACCCAACATGGGCGTAAGGACTTAAATAGATAATGGGAACTATGTCGTTATTATGGTTTGTATATGCGGCTACTATTGTGGGTAGAGGAACTTGGCTAAAGTTACCAGAAAATGGTAAATGAGAGGGTTCCTGGCTGTGGAAACTAGAGGTTGCCAAGAGAAACTCCAGAAAACTGTCATGGCATGCTGGGATCCATTCTCTTCTGACCAAGAAACTCGGGAGATTGTCCTTGAGAGTGCTAGCAGAAACTTCAAGAAAGGCGGGTAATGTCGAGGCTTGAAGAAATGTCATATTATTCGTAATCCTTATATGATAGTTTCCTAGTATAAGGGGACCTCAATATAGACCCCAAACTGTCATTATTTTTTCTTATAGGAACCCCAGAAAAGTACCCCTAATTGTGGGCATCCGCCATGAAGTCATACCGCATTATACCCAAAGACCTTAGTCTACTTGTTTAGGCTCCCAGATGAAATTCAAGTTCCCCAGATTATGGTGGATATTTTGGGATGAGAAATGAGGGCTTCCCCAACAATAAATGGTGAGTGAGTGCTATATAGGGACTATGCAGGGTTTGGGTATATTACGCCGTCTAGGAGCGAATTAGTGGACCTAATGACCGTACAAGCAAAGGTCGGGAACCTCCTTGAAAGATTCTCGTAGTCCCCAACAAAAGGTATCTACCCCAAGATGTGATCCCTAATTCTTGGAAGCCCCCGCACGCAGGATCCTGGTTTGTCGGCGCAGGTTCAGACAAACCTGCAAACCCTAAACGCTGAACTCCGTCCAGTGCTGCTGAAGGCGAAGTAGTGGAGTGGATCGCGCACAAATAATGACCCTGCGGAACCCAAAAGCCTAAACCCGACCAGTTCAAAAAACCGGTATTCTGATTGTTTGTCTTCTGTCACAGTAACCATGGAACTCAAACCCTGACTGCTGTAGTCTTGTTTCCGGTACCTATAGAACAGTAAACCGTTCATAAACCAAGTATCTCCCCTGTACTGGGTTGCCGTTAGGGAACTTAAACTAAGTTACCATAATAAGGACAATGCTATTCACCATATACCCATGCATTATGATAACTTAGTTTAAGTTCCTTAACAGCAATCCTAAACCGTAAGCCCAAACAGCATCCCAGTGTGGGGGTCCCTACATGGTAGTTTCCGAAAATAGGGGGACCCCAATATAGACCCTAATATACATCATAATCCTTATTATGGGGACCCCCAAAGGGTACCCGTAATTTTGGGAAACCTTATAAGCCCTAAACCCTACATAGTAGCTTCCATTTTCTTCTCCATTCTTCCCTAAACCCTACACCCTACACCGTAAACCCTAAACCCTAAACCCTAAGCCCTACATCCTTTGCAGGGTGTCGAAGCTCTGGTGGCAGCGCCTCCGTCCGTGGTGGCACCAGCACCCGTGGAGCGGCAGAGCTGCCGCATCTGTCTGGAGCAAGGCAACTTGGGTTTAGGGGGTTGAGGGTTTAGGGTTCGGGGTTGAGGGTCCAGGGTTCAGGGTGGGACTATATGAGCTTTAGTCCAAAAACTTTAAAAGGGGTTATGTAGGGTTTAGGGCTTGAGGGTTTAGGGTCTAAACTCTTTAAAGGGGGGGAGGTTATATAGGGGTTATGTAGGATTTAAAGCTTAGGGTTTCGGGTCTCAACTCCTTAAAGGTGGGTTATATGGGGGATTGTATAGGGGACTGCTATAGGGGATATTCAGGGAGGTACTAGAGTTTAGACTATAGCCCATATAGGCTTTTTCAAGGATCGTACAGAGTTATACGGGGATTCTGTACAGATGATTTAGGGACTAGGGAGGATACCTTAATACTTCAGCGTGAAAAACAGGGGTTATGTAGGCATGAGGTTATATGAGAGGTTATCTAGGGACGATCATAGGGTTAAGAAACTGTAGTTCAATAGGAGAGGGTCAAATGGAAAAGTCCAGGGGAGATGACATGATCAGGAGGATTGCAGTGGCTATTGGGTCTGGGTCAGGGAGGTATCTTACCAAACACTACTGGTATCGATGATAGACACGGGCTATAGTACTCCTTGGGACTTAGCTTGGACCTTAGACCCTTAACCCGTTGGGATTCCCTCATATTCTTATTAAAGGTACCTAAGATGTAACCCTTAGTAGGAGTCCTAAGTGCCGCGTAGAGTATAGGATCCTAAACCCTAAACCCTAAACACATCGTCATGGTTTGGATTTTCCTACACCCCGGGGTGGTCCGAAGGATGTGTCGTAGCACGGTTAAGTAACCCTAAGGGTCCAAGGGCCCAAATAATCCAGTAGGGTTTTTAGGGCACAAATCCTATAACATGGTATTTGTGCCCCAAAACCCTATTATTTGGGTCCTTGGACCTTTAGGGTAAAATTGGATAATGTTGTCGATGGGTTTGGGTGTGTGGCTTGGGGTCCTGAAATAAGAGCAGGTTTTCATACTGCAGGCTATGTCTCGGGCATGTGGGGAGATGCTGATGTTGAGAACTACCAGACAGGAATGCCAAATGAAATCTTGTCTTTAGTGCAATGGTTACATATTTACCCTAAGCCTTCAAGCCCCCTTAACCCTAACTAGGAAACAGGGCGGTTCTCAAGAAATCTTGTAGGGATTTTGATGTTCGGGCCTTAAGTTTTTTACTTTTGGTTGAAGTCTTGTTGTCTTTCTGAAGTTCTAGAGGTCTGAGCATCCAGTGGTCAAGGCTGTTTCGGGGTCCGTGATAAGACCTTACCTTAAACCTTCGCAACCCAAGCCCTTAGCCACCACCCTGTAATATTCGGGTTATATTGGGATAATAAAATGGAAGCTACTATTTAGGGGTTTTATAGGGTTCAGGTTTAGAATGTCTTTATTTGCCGGTGGCAGCTTATGCACCCAATCGTTTTGAAATTGTTGTGGCTTCAGCAACAATTGTCGGTGTTGGGAGGGGCCACGATGTGCATTCCAACAGGACACCACGCGGATTAGCGGCTTGGGCTTAAGCATCTAGAATCCGAAAATCGCAGCAAAGAAGGCTCCAGGGTTCAAAAATGTACGATGGCTTTCGGAACCTCGGCTTGTTCCGCCGAGAGGTATGCTCTCTCCCTATCAAATATGGAGTCAGGAAGAAGCTGCTGTTTGAGTGCACTTTAATCTTCGGCGGAACCTTTGAAATCCCAAATGCCATATATCTCCATAGCATATCTACATATCGCATCCCTAAACGCCTTTTGAAGCGGACCCCCAACATGAAGAAGAGACACGTCTAAATTTAGTCTCCCTCAAGTGGATAGAACATGGGGTATAGGTGGATCTTATGATGATTCTGGTTAGGTGGACCCCCCACCCAGTAATTATGACTATAAGGGATAATCGTGATTATAGAAGGGTCCTCTTATATTCCTAGTATATCATTGTTGCAGGGTGGGTCTACCTAAAATGGAACATGCCCTAAACCCCTAAACCCTAAAACCCTAAACCCTATATAATTCCTTACATAACCCCCTTTAAGGAGTTTAGACCCTAAACCCTGAACCCTATATAATTCCCTAAGCCCCTAAACTGATACTGATCAAGTCGTTAAAAACAGCCTGCAGGCGGAACCTCCTCGGAGCTTCTCGACAGCTGCTGTGCTTGCCGAGGTACCCTGGAAGTCCCTAAAGAGGGATTTCGTTCAGGGTCTAGGGCTAGGTTTGGGATTTAGGGTTTGGGATTTAGGCTTTTGGGGGTTAGGGTTTAGAGGTTAGGGTTTGGGATTCAGGGTTAAATAGGGTCTAGGATGTGGGGTTTTAGGGTTAAGGGTCTGAGTAAGTGGGATGGAATTTGGGACTAAATAGTAGTTGGTTGAGGTCATGCAATATAAGGGAGGTTCAAGAGGTAACTTTGATCTAAAATTCTGTCTACACATCCAAGCCTTGATTTAATGTACCCAGGTATATTGGGGAGGCCTATCAGATTCTTCAGAAACCCTGAACCTTAAACCCTAATACCTAAAAAGCACTTGAACGGTCACTTCATGTGACCTCCCCTCGCAAATTTCTGATCGAAGATCTACAAGCGGTCTCCCTCCCCCACCGAGATCCTACAATCTACACAAGGTCTTAAGATTACTGATATTGGGTTTAGGAATCGGTTTAGGGTTTAGGGTCTCAGGTTCTTTGTGCAATTCAGACATAGGCACTTCTAAACGATGTCCAAGTGACATTGGTAATAATTTAGGCCCCTGTAGTACTCTCACAAGAGCTCCATCCCCAGCTTCTCGGCACGACAGAGTTACACGCACTGTTGTTTTTATGAGTCCATAATTTGTTGGCGAAGATGTGGTGGTGCTTGCTATGGGATGTAGGAACAAAACTGCAAACTTTAAATCCCCTAAAACCTTGAGCCCTAAATCCCGAAACCCTTCACACCAAATCTTAAGCCCCTAACACCCTAAACCTAAACCTTAAATCCCGGAAAAGGCGCGCTGCACAAAAAACTTTAAATCCTTAATCCTAAACCCTAAGTAGTATTTTCCATTTTATTGTCCATTGTCCGTATAGAACCCCTACAAAGCCCGATGTAGTCCCTATATACTCCCTTTAAAACCCTATAGAACCCTATAATCCCTGTAGTTTCCCTTGGTAATTCCTTAGATGCTCGGAGTAGACTCAGCAGGCCCAAGGCTGTTTAGGGATTTAGGGTTTAGGGATTTAGGGTTTAGTGGTTTAGGGTTTAGGGATTTAGGGTTTAGGGATTTAGGGTTTAGGGATTTAGGGTTTAGGGCTGAATACTGAGAGGCTGAGGGTGTAGAGTTTAGGGGTATAAGGCTTAGGGCTTAGTGTGAAACGACAATGAATGCACATCAGAATCATACTCTGTATGCTCGATTGTTTGGCCCCTAAACGCTATTTTGTGGGCCCTTGGATTCCATTCTTTTCAGGGTCCCTGCGGTTCATTTGCACGGAGTGCCTCCTCCTGCAGTGGGAAGCTCAGCCGGACAAGGCCACCGTTATCTGCGTAACCGCCATGATCC
The DNA here is from genome assembly GCA_905231905.1 of Symbiodinium pilosum. Classification (NCBI taxonomy): domain Eukaryota; class Dinophyceae; order Suessiales; family Symbiodiniaceae; genus Symbiodinium; species Symbiodinium pilosum. The sequence continues at coordinate 54,146 of CAJNIZ010038925.1, read as the reverse complement.
CTTTTGATCACCATTAGTGTGGGGTCCTCCTTAGCTACTACCTTGCTTGGATTTAGGGCTTAAGGACTAAACCCTAAACCCTAATCTTTGGGTCAGCTTTTAGGTTCAGATATCAGGTTTGGGGCCGTGGCTTGGGCTCTATGGCTCGGGTCGTGGAAGTGCGGGGCTCCAATGTTTAGGTCGCGTCATGCTTCCTGGCAGGTTTGTTGTGGTCTGGGGGTCCTTGATCCCAAAATCTCCTTGGGATCTGGACCTAAACCGTAAACCCTGAGGGCTGATCCATTCAGTCTGAAATTGCAAATGGACAGCCTACTTTTTGGGACATTCCTGAAGGATGAAATGTTGACATACAACACGTTGCTGTCATATTGAGATGTTGTATGAAATCATTGTCCCAGTCAAATAAGAATGCTTCAGTCGTAGCACTCTGTGCAGAGCAGAATATCTTAAGTTGACTGCAATCGCGTTTAGTAACATGATCTAAACATCAGGGTTTGCTGGTTACTGGGGGCACCCCAAAGACTGCCATCGCGTTTAGTAACATGATCTAAACATCAGGGTCTGATGGTTACTGGGGGCACCCAAAGAAATCCACAAAACGATTGACATGCATGGCTGCTTCAGGCTTTTCAGGCTAATTTAGGATGTGTCAGCCTATCTAGAGTCTAGAGCTTGTCTCAAGAGTTCTATTTGGTAGTTCCCAAAAATAGGGGGATAATATAGACCCCCAAAATACTATATTTTTTATTGTTGGGACCCCCCCCCCCAAAAAAAAAAAGCAACCCCAATTTTAGGAAGCCGTCTTTCTCCTTTCTAGCTCTATGGCCAACAAAAGCCTTTTCTGAAGAAGCGGATTGTGGCTATTCCCTAGCCCTAAACAGGGGTAGGCTTCGGGTTTAGGGGATTAGGGTTTAAGGAACATGATTGAACATATTTTGCTTCGTATTTAATCCCTTAAATTTCATCCCAATAATATCCCTATAAAGTCATAAAAAGTTGATTTCTATAGGGCCCCCAAGCCCACCTTAGTAAACACAATAACCCTATAAACGCTAAACCTTGCGAAGTCAACTCACTGCGCGTTCCCACCTTAGAACGGAGGACACTGACCATGTCATTGTTTGAGGCTCCGACGGGCCGTAAACGCG
>CAJNIZ010038925.1:42029-52898 GCA_905231905.1 Symbiodinium pilosum | reverse complement strand
TTTCGACCCGTTGGACCGTTGTTTGAAGCATCCCTCGAAAGCAAGCATAGATTTATACAACCCGAACAGGCATGTATTCAGGCCCATTATCCGCCCATCCCCTCCCCGACAAGCAAAATCCTCACCCCATTCAAGCTCCAAATATGGCTCTGCTCTAACCGACGCGCTTCGGCAGGGACTGCAGTGCGGCGTATGCAAGCAGGCCGCTTGGCGACCAAAGCGATAGAAAGCTAAGGGTTCTCGGTTTGCTGGGTTGCTATCAAGGAACTTCAAATAAAGTAGCATACGGTTTCCCCAATATAGTAACTTAATTAATTTCCTGAACAGTAACCTAGTTTCAGGCCTTGTACGTCCTTCCCTTCTAGGCGTCCGTCCTACTTCTCACCCAGGGTTTGAGCAGGGCGCCAAGAGCGACTAAGATGCTGATAAGACCACGGTCCCAACCTAGACTTTCCAATGTAGTACCGTTTTGGTAGCCCTAATAAGAGTCCTAACCCAAAAACCATACCAAACCCAAAAGAGAGCTACATTGGAGGGTCTAGGAATGTCACCGGGGCCATGACACATAGTCAACCTATCCTTGGGATGATCTCGTATAGTACCTCATGTGTCCCACTCGTGATTATGAGGCCTACAGGCGGACTATTGATGGGATATATCACGATGCACAGGAGCAGAAGTTTGAGCTGTTCAGCAATGCTTAAGGTATCTCTTGCTTTCTTAGTAAACACCACCCTCCTCATACATGTTGCCTTATAATACACAATGGCAAGCATTTGCGACTCAGGGGTGGGGTGTTTTTGACTGCGGATTCAGTCGATTCAGGCCTCATGCTTGCTGAATATGGAACCACTTGTGGTGGGATTTTTCCGACCTTCCTCAAGTCGAAGACCTGAGAGGTCCTAGTACCAATGTTGTACATACTTGGGCCTATGGGGCAGTAATGTCAAGACATTAAGGGCCCAAGCTTATACTACGTGCATACTGCAACTAATAACGTTACCGCCTTCTCCGAAGCCCTTTTGTCTCAACCTTGCCCTGGGCCACAAGCGGGTCGCAGGGCAGGAGGATCCTTGGAGCTATATGAAAGCCATGGCGCAGATGCGCATGATCCTGGCTTGGCTGCTGCCGTATTGGGCGGTGGCCACCTGTGACCTAGATGGATCCTGCTACTTGCTGGTTCTTAAGCGGGAGGGGTGGGCGGTGAATATACTGTTGATGGATGAAATCTTGCACCACCTAGGGGCCCATGTAATTCCCAAGGTGCAAAGTTTCCTCCATCAACACTAATTAGGTAGCATACTAGCGGTATGTATATGGATAGTGTAGTTATTGCAGGATTTGCGGATCGCCTCGCCCACTTTTTTCTTAAGCGCCAGTAAGGCTATGCAGGCAAGGAGGCCGTGCATATGCTCCAATCCCGGGTGCAGTCTCTTGGACAGCAACCCTAATCCTAAACCTTTAACCTAGGGTTTGAGGTTTAGGGTTCGGTGTCTGGACAAAATCCTATGACCCGAATGCCCGAACTTGTTTAGGGAGATTGTTGGGCACTGCATGGAGATGCAACCCTAAACCCTAAACTGCGTGGAGATGGAAAGCGATTTGTAAGGTATCTACAGGGAACACAGAACCTCAAGCACCAGGATCCTCAGGGACCCCTGCTTCTGACACTTAACTGGGTTGCTGCTAAGGAAGTTAATTTAAGTTACTATACTGCGAAATTCTTTTTTACTATACATATATATATATATACACCTATGATGGTAACTGAATTTAAGAGTTCCTTAACAGCAAGCCAGTCATAAGAACAACAAGGTCTCACGTGGCTGCACATCGTCGTGTCGACCCAGATGTAGCGCTTTGCGAGGAGCTGCGCACAGCCACGTGGCCCACTGGGAGGGTGCTATGCGGAGGCGAGATTCTGGGTTGCTGTTAAGGAACTTAAATTAAGTTACTATATTGGGGAAACCCTATTATTTACTATATATACCCGTTAGTAACTTAATTTAAGTTCCTTAACTGCAACCCAGGATTCTGACCTATGGCTGGGACGTGTACAATGAGCAGTGTGCCAAGTTGACTCCACGATTCATCATGCAGCCAAAGACTACCGAAGATGTGCAGAAAGCAGTGAGATTTGCAAAGAACAACAACCTGAACATTTCCTTCCGTGGCCAGGGGCACACATACAACTGCGCTGCCTTCCAGCAGAACTCCCTAAATCTCGACCTCCGCACCATGGGCTCCACGGTAACGACCCGTAAGATTGGCGAGGATACCTTGGCAATCTTGAGCCCAGGATCCACGTTTCAGACCATCAAAGACACCATCTCCTCGCAATTATCCTTCACCCATGGCACTTGCCCTACTGTTGGAGTCATGGGCTTCCACCTGCATGGTGGTTGGGGTGCGACCACCGACACCTGGGCCAACGAGTCGATTGTGCAGATGGAGGTGGTAACTGCTGATGGGGCCTTGCATACTTTGAATGCCGAATCTTGGTCAGTTCAAAAAGGTTGTTGAATTTCTGTAGTTTTCCGTTCTTCTAACAGTTGCCATGCTTCTTTTTCCTGGACATTCGACTCGCAAGCCCTAAACCTTAAACCCTAAGCGAAGCCGTACACCCTTGCTTAGTAAGGAGAGTACGGGAGAAGAGGCTCAGCTGTGGAACGCGATGCGAGTTGCAGGCTCGGTTTAGGGTTTAGGATTTATATAGGGTTAGGGGTTTAGGATTTAGGGTTTAGGATTTAGAATTTAGGGTTTAGGATTTAGAGTTTGGGGTTTAGGGTTTAGGATTTAGGGCTTAGGCTTTAGGGTTTAGGATTATGGGTTTATGGTTTAGGGTTTAGGGTGTATGGTTTAGGGTTTAGGATTTAGGGTTTAGGATTTAGGGTTTAGGATTTAGGGTTTAGGGTTTATGGTTTAGGTTTGAGGATTTAGGGTTTAGGGTTCAGTTGCAGGCTCTAGCTTTGGCATTGTCACGGAGCTCACCATCCGCCTTTTCAACCGGCGTGAGAGGCGAGACGCGACGCCAGGGGTGTCCTGAAATGTGCTTTTGCTTACTATACTCAACCAACGCAGCTACACTTAGCTACATCTGTTTGCTCAAGTTCCAGGGCATGTGAGCTATGGTCTAAACTCCTAGCATCCCCCTTACAACCCCTATAATAAGCTTCTATATTAATATGATCCCCTATATGAACCCCTGTAAGGAGTTTAGACAATAGCTCATGTAGAGTATGTAGGAAACACCTAGAAAACTGGCATTGGCGTACAGGACAAAAAAAATGACAATGACGGCCTATCCGGCTGGCAGGGCAGTCTAACATTTGGGGTATAGTCCCCTTAAGTAGATAGAATATGGGGTACGTGGCTATCTTATTATAATATACCCAAAGCCATATTCTATCCACTTAGGGGGGGGATATACCATTTCAGGAGTCCCCATAATAGGGATCATAATCTTTTTGGGTCTGTTGGCGTGCCCTCATGCATGGAAACTAATTGCCAGATCCTGTGGTTTTCCAGCAGCTGTGTGTGTGTGTGTGTTTTATATATATATATGGCCTGCGTAGTTACCAACAGTATTAACTAACAATCCTTGTTTTGAAGTAGAATTTACCCTGAGGCCCTAGGCATGTTTGGTTTGTGACTTGGTGATCAGATATGATATTACTACTTGGTGTCGTTTCCCTTTTCAGGGAGGGGCCTCAGGGGGGTTCTGCTGCATGGACGGGCGACTTGCTTAAGGTTAAGGGTGTTGGGTGATTAAACTGTAGAATGTGTATAACAAATGCAAAATGAAGAATGCATCCGTGGATGTGCGACAGGCTCCCAAGCCAGCTTTCACGGAGATGATGAGAGCCTACTGGCAAGTGTTTTGCATGGAGTTCAAATCTTGTCATAGCCTCCAAGGCTCCATACTTACCGTGTACTAGAGGGGTGAGTTCAATATTGCGAAGAGCGCCTACCTAGCCAAAATTAGCGGTATGGAAGTTAGTTCAATGATCTTTGGGTTTGGTGTGCGTACAGGGTATTAACAGCGATCTTCCAAACGCCATTGCTCTTTCAGAGGTTTCTCAAGGCAACCGCATGAACTCCGTAGAGCCCCCGAGGGCCGCCGGCTTTAAGAAACCCCATTTGGCGAAGGCCATACTTGGTTCTTCCGGTGCTGAACGACTTTGACTTTCTCCTCTCCAAGGCTCAGGGAGCATTAGGAGGGACCTTCAGGCAGTTTAGGGTTATGCCCCAGGGTTATAGGTGCTTTTTTGCTGTCTTGCACTGTGCACGAACAATTTAGGTGCTGCATGGATGGCGGAAGAGCCGGCATTGTCGATTCCTGAATTCATACCTAGCAGCAGTAGGATAACATGCCCCAAAGTCCCAAAGCCAAATCATTATCATGGAGCCCTAAATCCTAAACCCTAAAATCCTAAACCCTAAAATCCTAAACCCCTAAACCCTAAACCCTCAACCAAACCATTGCGCTGCGAGGTACCGAATGGAGCGGCTTTTGGTTGGGTGGGCCTCGCACGTTGGGACAAAGTGTTCTACCCTCAAAGCACTGTTCTTGGGCATGGGTGGTCCCCCTGCTGTCTTTCAGCAAAAAAGAGGGTTTCACAAAATTAGGGGTACGATTTCGGGGGTCCCCATCAGAAGGATGATAGTATTTTGGGGTCTATACTCCGGTTTCCTTGTCTATGGGACCTACCATCATAGAGAGTCTACAGTTTATCTTCGCTGTGATGTACGACACGTGGATAGGCTGCCTAGATTAGCTTCATTATTCTGAGTCTGCATACTTTGGCTTCTAGTGAAATATAAGAGGAGATTCGATTCAACAGTTTGGGGAGTTCAACCTAGGAAAACTCCCACACGTAAGTTTTAGGGCTTGAGCAGAAACAGCAAAGTATTGCGCTTCGCAGTTCAGACCTTTTTCGAATCAACAACCGCCGCCCCACAAATTTGTTTGCCATTCCCGAGGATACTTCAAATTGTGCTAAACGATCTGTATCCTTGGACCTTGACATCAGCTTTGTCATGGGTGTTCTTCAATGGCATTCAGCTGGCTTTCTCGTACTTCGCTCAGATACCGCCCAACATACCAACCAATGCCGAGACATGGCTAAACGGCTTGCATCTTACTTAGCCAATAGAAGAGCTTTAACCTTTTTGGGCCTCTTTTTTGGGTCCCTAAACCCTTAACGCTATATGGTACTTTCCCAAAATAAGGGGACCCCAATATAGACCTCCCCAAAAACTATACTCCTTATTATGGGGACCCCCAAACCGCACCCCTAATTTTGTGAAACTCCCATATGAAGGCTCCTAAAAGGAGGGGGTTTGCCCTGGTTATTGGGGAAGAAAGGTATCCCTTCCAAGACTCTGCAGTCTTCACGCGCTTTTATCCGCTTAGTGACATTCGGGACAAGGCCAAATTGTCGCTGGGCTGCTGCTAAGGAGCTTGAGTTAAGTCACCATAATGGGTATGGGTATTTGGTGTTTAGGGTTACCATAATGGGTTTCCATGGTAGCTAATATGGTTTCCCGAATATGGTAACCTAAACTAAGTTCCTTAACAACAAACCAGGTTGGAAAGCTTCCTCTCACAGCACGTCGACAACTGCCGATATAATTTGGGCCACCTGGCCTGCGCTCGAAAGCGTTTTTGGCGACTGCGCACTGTAACCCCAGAGACCCCAGTACCCCTTAATTAAGGAACCTACCCCTAAACGTACTAGGGTCCCTAATATGATTTGAGCTATATTCCTGAATGAAGGGGTATTGGGCTTCCTGGGACCCTAAACCCTAAACCCTAAACCCTTTCTGAAGCCCTTGGATCTTGCAGCGCCCAAAAACAATAGTTATGTTATGTTCTAGAAGCGCAGGTGCCAATCCTTAGCCCCCGAAAACCTATAGGAACCCGAAGCTCTCAACGTACACCTGGACTTGGGGACACCCCTCAACAAGGCAGTTGCCAGGTGGGTACACCTTCATATGGCTCATATAAGGCTAGTATCAGGGTAATGGGTCATGGGTCTATATGGCACGTGTCTAGGCCTTCTTTCAGGGTACCCACCTGATAGCTACCCACTTGGGGGGGTCCCTAAACCATGTGCCCGGAATCGCAAACCGTAAACTCTACACGCCAGATGAGCTTTAGTCTAAACTCCTAGTATCCCTCTGAATAACCCTTACAATACTCCCCATATAATCCCCTACATAACCCCTTCAAGGAGTTTAGACTACACGCGATATTTAAACCCTGGATAAGATCCAGGTCCCCTTCAAGGAGAATCTGCGCGACTGCCTTTGGTCACAGTGGAGTGTAACACTCTGCAGACGGCCGCCTTGTTGAAGGACTTTGTGCCTAGGCTTCACAACGTAAACACAGATTGCCAAGAGTTAGGAGTCTCTGCTTCGGGCTAAACCTTGAACCTGCTTGGGGGTACCTACAACCATGAAAAGAGTGATTTGTGGTGTTTGGCACCCTAAACCCTAAACCCTAGGAGGACCCAGATCCTGCAAATAACGCGCTTAGGGGTGGGGGCTTATTGGGATTCTAGGCCTTCTTACTTAATCGAGTTTAGGGTTAAGGGTTTAGGGCTTCTTTAGTTGTTAAGGAGATTCCCGCATGTTTTGTTTTGGAGCGGCTACTGCCGCAGTGCAAACGCGAAAGTTTTTTTGCCCACGGCAAAACTTTCTGATCTAAGCTGTAGCTCTCAGGCCAACTGCTTGCACCAAAGCAGTCCGATCCTTATTATTGAGACACCCAAAAACCGTCCCTGTTCTGGAGAAACGCAGCCCTAAGCCCTAAAATCCTAATTGTAGTCTCCTAAGGATTTTTATTATAGTATATCAGTATAAGTCTAATGACTTCATTATATTATAGATCTAAGGGGGCTACAGATAAACCCTCTCATCCCGATAGCCCATTTAAGATCTGCGCCATGGCCATAACCAGCTGAACGCCGCAAGCCTAAAACCACATATATATATATATATATGTATGAATACGGTTTTGAATATATATATATATAGATATGCATATATATATATAGATCCCTGGAGTATCTCGACATGACCCCATGCACCAAGCCCCGAAAGCGCATGTAGAAGCCTGATTAATTCAATAGCCATATGAGCTGTAGTCTAAACTCCTTAAAGGGGGTTACTCAGGGGATTATTTAGGGGAGTACTGTAGGAGTTATTCAGGGGGATAATGGGTGTTTGTTATCGCCTGTGTATAAGTCAAATGAAGTACAATCTACCCGCAACGCCTTTTCTGAAAATCTCAGCTCCTGTAGAAATTGAACTTAAACCCTAAACTCTAAACCCTACACCAAAACCCTAAACCCTAAACCTTAAACCCTAAACACTTCATAGAGTTTTCAGGTGCGACAGAACAGCGCAGTCCTTCTCCCTGACAAGCCGGGGTCTGGCTATATCAACCTCCCCCTGGATGACACAAGCACCTTTGGCTTTTTTGATCCTTACCCAGAGAGCCCACTACCCCTCAATTAAGGATTTACCCTAAAAGGTACACTAAGGTCCCTAATATGAATGAGGCCATATTCCTCCCTAAACCCTCAACCTTAATCAAGGGGTCATTAAATCCCCTGAGTCCCTGAGCCCTACACCCTAAATAATGGATTCCATTTTTCTGTTTTCCGTTGTCCTTATACAACCCCTAATATGAATTACGCTATATTCCTTAAGTAAGGGGTATTGGCCTCCCTTGGGTAAGGGTGGGGGAGTGAATATTGTCAATTTTAGGTTTAGGGTTTTGGGTTTAGGGTTTAGGGTTGCAGATGAGAGACTACATTGGGGTAGTCACCGGGATCCGCTCTTCCGCATCCCTGATAGCATAGCACTTGGGGGTTCCGACGTAGGCAGAAACGTATCATGGATTGGGCTTCAGCTATGACACCGAATATGAACAGGATTCTGGGGGATTCCTCCATCCACAATAGGGGAATGAAATAGAGCTGTTTCACTGCATGGATTTTCCTTTGGCTGTTACGACTGTAAGGCGTTTTTGATTGAGTTGCAACGTGTCACCATTTGAGGGTTTCCTCCAGTACGTAGCTCCAAGAAGCCGATTTTGGTAAGAAGGGGTTCCTACGGCAAACAGCTTGGCGCCCTTGAGATATTTAAGCCCGGCTGTAGGAGTCATTTTTTCGGCAACCCTGAACCCTAAAATCTAAATCAGCTACTGTAGGTACTTATCGGGAAGCGTACTTCCCCCAGTATGACGAGCTGGCCGCCATCAAGTGCCTGTGGGATCCCAGTGATCTCTTTTACAGTAGGGTTGGCATTCATCCGGAAGGTTGCTCCGGCTCATGAGTTTCTTTTAGGGTTGAGGGTTAGGAATGAAGGAATGGATGCTTGTAGTAGTACCCATATAGCCCATTATAGTAGATTTCATGTTCTTTTCCATTCCGTCATTCCCGGCTAAACCAAAGGCAAGGAGTTTGTGGCTCTAGTTTTCAGGCTAAGCGAGCGTAAGGCGTTCCTTTTGGTTTCAGGGGTGTGCCCCGGAGGCCCACCCCTGCGGGGTTTATTAAGAAGGATATTTCGAGTTTAGACTATAGCTCACATGGACCGCATATTCCCTTTGGCGTATCTAGAGGCAAGGGATTGAGCTGTGAGGTTTTGGGTTCAGGATTCGGATTCAGGGTTCAAGCAGTATCGTGGACGGATCCAGCACACGACTGGCAAAGGAGTCCACGTCTATGCGTAGGCTCAAAGCCGCCTGCGTCATTTGGATATTCCTTTTGGCCCTGGATTCGAGGCTGCAAAACTGGGTTGCTGTTAAGGAACTTGATTTAAGTTACTACATTGGGGAAACCCTATTGTTACTATATGTATGAATACATAGATGTAAAGAAATAGATATCTTTTTATATATAGATACCCATCAGGGTAACTTAGTTTAAGCTCCTTAACAGCAACCCAGAAAATTGGGTGGGGGGGAGGCGTTTTGCATCGAGCGCTAGATGATAGGAAGATCAAGGGATACGGCAAGCCTTACCAATGGGATTACATAGCGGTAATACAGGGATCATAAAGGGGGTATATGGGGATTGTATCGGGGCTATTTTGGGGTCATATAGGGATACTGGAGGAAAAATGGAAAGTACTATTTAGGTGTATAGATAAGGGCACTTGAATCCAGCTGGGGACGAGGTAGGTTGCAGGGAGTAGGGTGGAAATCTTCGCGGCGGCTTCTTTCTTCTAAGCTGTGGATTGCACCTACAACCTATAGTTCCCCTTAAGTAGATAGTATATGAGTATATGGGTATATAGGGATCTTTATCATAGTATACCCGAAGCCATATTCTATATCTACTTAAGGGGGCCTATAAACGCTACACCCCTTGAAAGCCACCAACCCGAACCCTAGAAAGCCTGCCTGTGAGCCCTAAGCCCTAGAAACAATAAACCCTGTAGACATTTAAGCCTGTAGATCCTTAACCCAAGCCCTAAGTCCGGACCCTGAGACTCAAAGCCTGGGCCACAAAGCCAGCCTCAGCACGCATGCACCGAGCTTTGTAGGTTATTTCCAAGGCCCCCTCCTTGCTGGTTTGGAGGGAAAGGAGGAATAGATCCCTACAGTAGTATTTGTATATTCCCCAGCCATGTCGGAATGTAGCAGTGTTTTCCAGTAGCTCTCCCTTCGTTCTCTGCCAACCGTCTGCAAGTCTGTGTGGCAGACACCCAGAAGGCTTTCAGCGGACGTGCAGCTGCCCTCCTGACAGAGAGGCAGGGACCTGAAAAACATGAAGTGGGTAGTATTTTATTTGGGGGTACTGTGGTACCCAATATAGAGTAAGATTCTATCCTCCCTTTGGGGTATAGTATTTTATATAGGGAACATAATCTTACTGGGTTTAACCACCAAAAAAATCATACGAAGCCAGACACTCCCCCCCACACATACCCCCCCCCCAGTTCAGAGACCTGTCGTTTATTCTTGCAATGTAGCCAAAACCTTACAATGAGACTATCAGGCACTATTGGATGTTATTAGACACGATTATCTTCCAATAGGTTCTGGGGAGTGCCCCGGCTATCGGAAACTATTAATTCTTATTAGACGCTATTTGCCTCTATTGGACAAAGCCAAATCCTTGGAAAACCCCACGTCCACTAACCCTTATCTGCCATTGCCCAGGTCCCTGAGTGCTCACCGCCGCAAGTGACTCATGGATAGGTTTTGGAGCCATATTGCATTGTTTCAAGATCTACTACAGTGTTCGCAGCTCATTCTCGGATAGAAGACAAAGACCTATTGTCTTGAGTCCTCATGTAGTCAAGTTAATGTAGCTTGATAAATTACGGGCGCCAGAATAGGGTTCATGGCATCCAGCGATGATGACGGTGCTGGAGATCATGATGTCATGCGAGGATGGCAATCTTCATGAATGAAAATATGGCCTCTCAGAACCTCCAGAAACTTTGCGAAAGCAACAACAGCTGCCCTGATATTCTGACATGTGTTCCACAGCGCATCCAAATTGGGTAAGGGCCTGAGGCTGGGTTGGAGGCTTCTGTGGACGCCCTGGAGGGCGGGGGTGGCTGGTGGGAAGGGGTCCACTAGGAGGTCTGGCCAGGGGATAGGGGGTCGGGTCTCATTTTGGCCTGGTCCGGGCTTCAGACCCTAAGCTAGGACCGGTCAGGGTCTAGGGTCGAAGCCCAGGGTGGAGCCTGAGCCTAGCCTGGCATGGACACATTTCGGATGCATGATTCGTCTCTGCTGACACCCGAAAAGGAAGGGAATCGGATAGGGTCTCAAGCCTGGGAGTTCCATGCACCCAGAACACTCAGGAGTCAGTAGGACACAAACTGGAGAATCTAGTTTTCCAT
>CAJNIZ010038925.1:18776-34073 GCA_905231905.1 Symbiodinium pilosum | reverse complement strand
TTTAGGGGTTTTAGGGTTTAAGGTGTATGGTTCAGGGGTCTAGGGTTTAGGGGGACCTATGGGGGACTAGATAGGGTTTTGGTGGGGCACCTATGAAGGGATATACTACAAATTCAGTCCAGGGCTCACATGAGGTATTGTTTTTTTTGTTGTTCTGTCCTTCTGGTTTGGGGTTTCCGTTTTCGCAAGGTCCGTAAGTTGAAGGAGCATCTTGGGCTTCTGGTGTGGTAGGTGTAGTAGGGCTTACAGGGGAGGCTTTGCGTTTGACATTCAGTCTCTTTTTGGGGGTCAGCCTCTTCATGGTCATATTATGTGCAGAGATACCATGCCTGCAGATAATATGCTCCTGGACAACCATGAACCTGAACAAAAGCTGCAGAGCATGGTTTCCTTGACTCTCAGGCTTCAGGCTTCGGGTTCCCACCTGGAACTTACATCTGAGGGATGAGAGTAGTTCCCTCTTTCTACAGAATCCCTCCGCTCCCCCCCGCCCCCTCCCTCCGCTCCCCCCTCCCACCCAGTAGTGGACGTTCATCCGATTTTACAAAGGTACTTAAAGGCGAACATTTACCAATAAGTGAGTGGGGTGGAGAGGTCATTATTACAAGGAGGGGAATAGTCAGTTCTCTTTGGCTAAAACAACGGGAGCTTCCGCAGCATTTCAGCCACATCTGCCTGAAGTAACTGGCCCACTGCGCCTCTGCTATGAAGCTTAGTGTAGGGTGTGGGGTTCGGGTTTTTAGGGCTAAGGGTTAGGAGCCAGCAGAAGCCTTGGTAGATGGGAATCTCAGAAGTGAGTCCCTGATGCATCCTTAAGTTGAAGCTGTCACAATTCTTTACCAAGGCGTCGGGTTTACGGTCTGAGATTGATTCCCAGAAGAGCTACAGTCTGAATTTCTAGCATCCCCTTAGTAATAACCCCTATAATATTCCCCTATATAATCCCCTCTACAACCCCAATAAAGGAAGTTAGACTACAGCTCATATCTTGCTTCATGGGCAAGTCCGGATTCCTTCGAGCTCGCTAGCAGGCTAGATTGCTTTGGGAGCTGTGTCTTGAGCTAGAGTGTAAACTTCTTAAAGGGGGTTATTTCAGGGATCAAATAGGGGACTACTTTAGGGGTTATTCAAAAGGGGAATATTAGGAGTTTTATTCTATAGCGCATACAGGCGCGCTGAATGCTTGATTCCCAAAACCCTAAACCCCTAAACCCACACCGTGTCCCTGAACTCCAAGCCCGCAAGAAAAAACGAAACCCTAAAACCCTAAACCCCTAAACCCTAAACCGGTGTTCGCAGGAGGCTCAGGCCGAGCTGCGCATAGCCTCTTGACCCTTTTAGGGAAGTGGAGTTTCGGTTTTCAGGTGTCGGATTTAGGGTTTTAAGGGTCTTGGGTCGAGGGTTTCGGATTTAGGGTTCAAAGGGTCTAGGGTGTTGGGTTGAGTATTTAAGGTTTAAAGGGTCTGGGCCAACTTCCTGGGCTGTTGTACGTTGGGCTGCAAACCCACAGAGGATGTGTTACGCCTGCAGTTGCTGTACATACTGAGTTGGCCTTTGGCATTTTGCGACTAGGTACCCATCCTGTATGTCTAGCCAACCAGGCAAAAGGCCCCACCTAGAGCGACGGATGAAGCTTCAAGTCACAGCCTTAATTTGTTGTGGGCTCCAGTCACAAGATCGAGCAGGTGACCTAGTGTTCCTGTTTTGGAGGGTAATAACCCTTACTTATCCAATAGAAGAACTTGTTAACCTGTTTGGGCGTCCTTTGCGGGGTCCCTATAATAAAGCTTAAACTTGTTTAGCCCTGGCTTTTGGGGAAGAGAGCACCCAATAAACCCTAAACCCTAAATCTAAATCCTCAGGTCGAGGCTCTCCTGCTCCCATCTTCAGCCCCCCGGTTTCCAAAGCCCGTTTTCCAGGTCGTAGCGCGTTTAGACAAGAAGCTTGCATGGCTAGGGACATTCCCATACAGCCCTTATGGAATACACCCCAAACCCTAGTGAAAACTACAGCCTCTCAGGTTGCTCTTAGGCAGATCTTGATTTTTAGTGGGGTGAATCTTTGCCAAAGGCTGGAAGCCTCATAATCCCTCCCCTCCCTTATATCCCACCCATATTGTAGTCCAAGCGGGCCCTGTAATGCGCATACAACCGCTGTACAACCCCTAAATAGCTGCCAGATAACTTCTATATCCAAGCCATGCAGCCCCTAGACAATCCTTACATAGCCCTTGTATAAACCTTGTAGACAGCTCTTCTGCAGCCCCCTCTGGAACCTCATAAAACAGCTATGTAACCCTTGTATGGTAACCGCGTAGCCCCTACACATCCCTATATAACCCCCATATAACTCTTATAACCCTAAACCCTGAACCTTAAACCCTTAACCCTAAAACCCTAAACCCTGAACACTTAACCCTAAACCAAAGAACCCTAAACCCTAGAACCCAAAACCTTAAACCCCTCTTTTCAGCTTGCCCAAGGCCCGGAGAGGGCTCGCAACGCTTTATGGGGCGCAACATCCCTTGGCTCGGAGCCCCAAGGAGCGGCTAAAACCCAAAGAGTGCAAATTATCCATGGGATTATGGATTTAGGGTTTAGGGTTAAGGATTTTAGGGTTTAGGGTTCAGGGTTTAGGGTTTAGGGTTTAATCAGGGTTTAGGGCTTAGGGTTTACGGTTTAGGGCAACTCAAAGGGTGCAAATTTCCATGGGATTATGGGCTTGGTTTAGGGTTTAGGATTTTAGGGTTTAGGGTTCTGGGGTTTAGGGGTTTAGGGTTTGAGGGTTTTGTGTTTTGAGTGTTCAGGGTTTGGGGTATTTAGGGTCTAAGGGGTCAGGGTCGGAGCTTTAGTGTACAGTTAGGCCTTATCCTCGCCCCGAACATACGCCCTCTCCTTACAGTAAAACATGTTTCCGAAGATGTTTAGGCTACAATTTTGCGCATGCAACATTGGAGGGGAAGGTCTCAGTTTAGTAAGGGACCAGCTTCTGAATTGCAGTCCAGATGCCGATTTCTCATGAGACTCATCTTCCCCCCCCCACACCGCAGAGCACTGTACGCCATTTTGTTTTGCAAAACAGATAGGAGTTTGAAAGATTTCCAATACAATGCCTAAGGGGGGACATCCCTTTGATTTCGGAGTGACTCCCTATTTGTCAAGTGTCCTTAGTGTACCCCTCTTTGAAGGTCCCAGACACCTTGAATCTGAAACGCCATAGACCCGTGAACCTGGCCCCCTGCACGTGTTCCGAATGTAGCGTCTCCAACAGTACCTCCCCGTATCGATAAACTTACTGCGGGTTAGTAGGGATGAAGGGAACTTACTACATGTAGGGATTATATTCTCATATTCCCTGCTAACCTAAACCTTAAACCCTAAAGCCTAACCACCAGTAAGGAAACTGTCAAGAGAACCTAGGCTTTGAAGGCCGCCCACAACGAGGCGATGGCCGCCAATGCCGCGGGCAATCGCGAGGAGGCGGGAGCCTCCCTCAGGGTTTCAAGGGTTGAGGCTTTAAGGGAATGGTGTACGCATAGTCTACCTTAAGTAGATAGAATATGGTTTTGGGGATCCCCATATGCCCCATATTCTATCTACTTGAGGGGGACCCTAAACCCTTAACCCTGACGCTATATTCTATCTACTTGAGGGGGTGGTTTGCGTGTACATGTACATACTGCCTGTAGATGCATGTCACAACGATTCCAAAGGGACTATTCTGAGGTGTTGTTAAGGAACTTTATTGATGCAGGGTATCTAGGGTTTAGGGCTCGGGGCTTAAGTTACCATAATGGGTATCTATATTGGTTAATATGGTTCCGTCAATATAGTATCTTAAATTAAGTTCCTTAACAGCAACTCAGTGTACATGAGGTTCAAGTTCCTGAGAACAATTTATGTTGCATGCTGTTTAGAAGCCTCAACAGGCAGGGAGGGGGGGGGAACGCCCCAACAAATTTGGAGGCTGGTTTTAAATCAAGTTCAATAGGAGGGATCAGGTCAGATAAAGACTCGGAGTGGTTTGAAGGGATTGAGAATTGTTCAGAACGGATTCGGCCAATGCCTTTGGGGCCCGAAGATTCCTGATAAATCAGGAGAACTCTAGTTCATTTTTTATAGTAAAGGGGAGGGTTTCCTAGCCAGTTAACCTCCTGCATTTACGTCCTGCGAAGTTGCACGTCCCTGAATAATGGTTGGGTTAGTTTTAAAAGCTGCCCTGAAACCGCTGAGACATTCTTGCTATTGCGGATCTGGGTGACTCTTGGACTACCCCCTTGCAAAAATGATCGCCTGGCTTCCTCGAAAACAGCGATTTAGTAGAAAGTCGACAGTTTTGGGCTTGGCCCGCAATCTAAAGTCCTGAGGCTTGATATCTGGAAAGCTTTGCAGAGTGGTTACAGTCCAAAATAACATGGACGCATGTACTGCCGCCCCATCTGCATCCCGCTACCCTTGCTGCGAGAAATTTGGCACCCGTAATCTCCAATGTGTGGATCGCTAAATTTCTTCGCTTGCCCAAAGATATGCTTGGCTCGCTATTTGACACTTTCCCATCGGAAAAGGTGGCCGATGCTCTGGAGCACCTTCACATGAACTGGGGGAGGGGGTTGCATTCCACTTTCCCAAAAATCACGACCTATGAGGACGGTTGCAGAATAAGGTAGAGACCCCAGTCAGAGGATTCTGTCTCAGAAACAAACATTTCAAGATTCGGAGATCACAGACCATGATGGTTTCGTTTGCGCTGTGCCATCCGTATAAGAACAGAATGCACCACTTTCAATCATGTCGTGACAGCAAGTCATGGAGCAGGAGCCATTGGCCTTCTCAAGTTATCCAATGTGTGTCCGCGTTCTCGTCGTCACTGAGGCAAAGTTCCAAAACTTGGTATCTAAGGCTTTTCAATAGCTTTGCTGATAACATCCTGACATGATACCGCAGCAAGACTTGTCAAGCACCTTGGCTTCCGCCCTGGACATTAATGAAGCAATCGTCTTGATTGTAATGGCCAGCAGTAGGATCGCTTCAATGCCCTCAAGTCTCCTTGGGGGCTGCTGCCACAGTCTTTTAGAGTAGGCAGCCAGTGTTTGGAGTTTGCTGCTCGTGAGAAGAGGATGTAGCAGCCTGCAAAGTTCTGAAGACACCAATTGCCGCTCCTTGCACCGCTTGTGCCAGGCGCTGAAGCTCTACGAGGCTCGGCACGTCAAACAAAAATATTGACCCGCCACATCCACAAGCATGGACCCTTGAGACTTGATCCTTCTGCTGTGGCTTTTTACCATCAGCCGCGTTGATGCTCCGAGTTGTAAAGTACGGCTGTGCTGTCATTACCACGGCGTGCAGAACCCAATATCGTCAAGAATTTGGCTTTACAGCCGCCGCAATGCCCGCAGGGTTTCTCATATTTCGGAGTTTCCCAAACGACCCCTGGAAGGCCCTCAAGGTATGAGATTTTGAAAACCCAAGCCCTCGTCTAGATCGCTGTAAACCCTTTTGAAGCTAGCACTCTCTTTAAGCGGTACCCCTTTTGCTGCAGGTCGCCTTGGAGGCCCGCTGCCGCGTGCTGGGTGCCCATCACGTGGACCGTCGGAGGGTTGGGTTGGGGCTCAAGTGGGGATGATCTGGGCATTTCCAGAAATAGGGATCCCCATAGATAGCCCCAAGTACTATAAACCATCTTCATTATAGAGTAATTCTTGAAAACTCCCTTTTGGGTGACCAGCCCGTAGTCTGTTGTGGTGGCCGTTTTGCAGCAATGCGTGGCACATCTTGGCACTTGCGAGCATTGCTGCCAGATTGCCATGGCTCCAAGCTTCTGATGCATATCCCAAGCATCGAAGAGTCGCGACTTTCGGTGTCCCAGGGACAATGCAAATGGCAGCCAGGGGTGCTTTTTATATCAGGCGAGCTTCCTCGAAGAAGTGGGCCCTTGCAACTTTTCGCAGGTTTGGCCTTCAGCTTGGCGACTTTACTCCACTGAGCCAGCCTGCTAAGGCCAGTCGTGTTGACGACAAAGCTGATTTGAAATATTCATGGAAGGGTGGTCATCAAGAAGGCATCTTGCACGCTCAAAGGCCAGCGCCAAGAGAGCAAAGCCACCTCAAAGAAGCAGCTGCATTTAAGCTGTTACAGCAGGCCTTGGCGCGATCTGCACATGCGGATGAGTACGAACTTGTCCTCTTGTCGGGTGCCTCGAGGGCAGATGCATTGTTCAGGTTAAGAGGTTCTCCTGGTGCTGGTCTGCAGATTCAGCTCAAGTCCTCTTCAAATCACGGAGACCGAGATAGCAGCGGGAGATACAAGTTTTCCCGTGTGAGCGGTTACAATGACATGTTGGTGGTGCTGGTCTCCTTGGACACAGGGCAAATGTGGGCTGCTCCCGGCGCGTCGCTTGCAACTGTCAGGAGCACACTCAGCATCAATGTGGGGGCACGCAACGACAGCCGATGGAAAACAGCTGACATAGCTTCACACATGGTTGCATGCTTTCGTAACGAGGCTCGTTTCCCACATATATCAGAGGAGGAGGCATGCTTGCAGTGTGCTCCAACGAGCCGGACCGAGGCAGTAGCTCATCAGCAGCTTGCAAGGCTTTTTGCTTGCATCGGCATGAACTTGGTGCGGCCTTATGTGCACATGACTCCAGTCGACTCGTTGCTGTCTTTGACCGCCGAAGGATGGGCAGCAGCACATTTGCGGCTGCAAGAGAAAGCTTCAAGTCTACAGGATTATCGCAGATACAAGATACGGCTGCGGAAGGGGGCAAATGGTTGCCATGCTTATGCCACAGATGACTTTGATCTGCTGGCCGCTTGCATTTTGCAGGGGTCGCAGTTGCATGGAGTTTTCCTGATACCCATGACTGTGCTGATCAATCATGGATTCGCAGGCCCGTATGCCACAAAGAAGTACATGGGTCTCTTTCCGGGATGGTCTCTTCCAAAACACAGGGACGCCAAAGTCAATTACGATTGGCAGCCTGACTATTTCTTAGACCTTCGCGAGTGGCAGAGCTTGGGGGCGCTGACACTTGAGCTGCGGCAACGCTTGCAGCATCTTGTTCGCAATACTTCAGCTGCAGCATCCGCAAGCGGATCAGTTGCAAAGGGCGTCGTTTAGGGTACAAGGAGTTAGCAGGAACCCCCATGTGGAAGAGTTGACGAACGGGAGAAGTTGCTAGACCGCCATCAGCCGGATTTTGTCCATCCTGACATGTTGGCTCCTTCCCGATGTGCGCACCCTCATTGCTACAGGATCGTAAGAAGAGTTGTCCAACCTTGCAATACTGCCAACAGTGATACATGCCAAGCCCTTGGAGTGCTACCGGATTCACCTCCACGACCTATAACAGGTGGGTAAAGACCTGGGTCCCAACCAAATTGTGCTTGAGAAGCTGAGGGGGGGAGAGGATTTTCAAGATCAATTTCGAGGAGAGATCAGCAATCAGAGGTCTGTTGCAGCCTTTCATCAGCCCAGCTTTCCCTCGCATGTACCTGATTTCTTTGTAAACGGGTTCTTCCGCTGCAACAACGGGGGGGTTCCTCAACATACGGGCACATGAAGGAGCTTGCAGAAGGGTATATGAAGATTAACAGATTACTAGTTTGAAATACAACAACTTCTCAAAAATCCCGAGTGCGCCAGGACACCTTGAAGACGCGATGCAACCTGGGCTTGACTCTTCGAAACTGCGGGAGGAGCCCAGATTTTGCGGAGCTGTGTAATGTCGTTTGCGCTTTATGTTCCTGCCTGGATCTCACCTCCGCTGACCAACCGTTTCATCCCAAATCCACACTGTCATCTCCGTTTTGCTTCATGTTAAACACATTTCCAACCACTTGGCCCCTGAAATGCCTCAACCCTAAACCCCAAACCCTAAACCCCTACACCCTGCACCCTCATTGCCCTCTGCGAGGACCGAGGAGGCGGAGACAGAGCTGCGCCTGGCCCTGGCCGGGCTGGTAGTCGCCTCAGCTGGGGGGGCACTGTGCAGACGGTTACATGAGCTATAGTCTAAACTCCTTAAAGGGGGTTATATAGGTTTAGGGTTTAGCAGGGTTTAGGATACAATAATGGAAAAATGAAAATTCTAGGTTATATGGGGGTTATGTAGGGGTTATATAGAGATAATGGAAAAGAAATTGGAAACTACTAAAGGGTTTGGGGTGTCGGGTTTAGGGTTTAGGGTCTAAACACCTTAAAGGGGGTTATATAAGGAGTATATAGGGCAGTATTATGGGGCCTATTAAGGGGGATACGAGGAGTTTAGACAATGGCTCACATGCATTATCTTTGCTGCAGCTAGAAGCTGAAAACGAAGCTTATAGTAGAGCCCACCACGTTAAAAGACTTGGGTTTTTGAAGCTGCACTCCACATCCTGTTTGCTTCGTCAAGGAGCTGGTGCTGGGCCCACGCCACCCCTTGGCCGTGACAGCCTTGCAGACGCTGCGCTGCATGCTGAGGGTTGTGGGGTGCACATGTTTCAGCCGTGGGGCTTCAGAAAGGCGGGATGGCGATTGCTGCGCTTGGGGCTCGTGGGCTCAAGTCAAGTTTCAGGTTGAAGGAGAGGATTGGTGTTCCAGAGAAATGTAGTCTCTTGACGTGAGCACACCTTCGATATTAGTCTCAGGTTCCTTCCCAAGCTCAAGCTCCAGCAACCATCTGTTTGGTCGGGATGGGAGTCAGTTGCCAGATTGAAGATTGGCAGCGCAGATTCTCGAATGACGTTCTACGGCAGGCCAGGCAAGGCTGACCCCAGCTTTCAGCGCATTTGCTGGATTGCTGTTGGGGAACTTCAGTTAAGTTTCCCTGAAAATGAGTCAGTAAGGACACCCTTATTATTTATTGTATAAGGGTTTAGGGTTTAGGGTTTAGGGGTCAGTAAGGACACCCTTATTACTTACTGTATACCCACATGCTGGTAACTTGACTTGAGTTCCTTGACAACAGCCCAGCTTGTGCTCAGAGGCATCGTGCAACGTGGGCAAAGCGCTGCGCGTCACGCAGCCGAAGGCTTTGGGACGTGTTTGGATCCCTGTACTTACCCCAACCCCGGGTCCTCAAATCTCAGCTCTACGACCTCCAAGATCAAAGCAAGGAAGCTGGGTAGGCCCCTGGGATATTTAGTATTTTCCCTAATGGCTGTAATAAGGGACCCTATATGCTAGTATTTTTCAAAGGGTTTTAGGGGCCAACCCAGGAAGGCAGCTCTGAAAACACCACACCTTCATTGCAAGCCTCGTCTGCCAAGAACCTGATGCAGGCATTTTTCAACGCAGGGATCTCCAGCCCCTGGCGGTGTATAGGGATTCTACGACGAATGAGGAGGGCCCTATTTGAATGGATTTTAAAGGTGATCGTAGTGAGGAGCTCACATGGCAAGCTGTGCCCATCCAAGGAATCTCAGCCTGGCAGTGTCCAGCCGGGGGCAAACGGGAGACGCGGCAGCTGCGCAGGCATCACAACTCTAAGGATGCGCATCAAAATCCGGATGCCTGGGGACATTGGGAGATATTGAGGGGATCTCTAAGAGGATTGAAGAGGATTTCTTAGGACCCTGGACCCTTGAGATAGTCATGCCTTGGAACATGAAGGCCGCGTCAATCCGACAGGTGGTTGGATTCCCGGCAGGCATGGATTTAATGCAGATTCAAATAGCCTCTTCTCATTGAGTTGAAGATGAGTCAGGTGTTGTTTTTGGCGCTACTACACTGGAGGTCATTGAGATCTTATTACATTATACCCAAAGCCTAAACACTAGACCTTAAAGCCAAATCCCCAAACCTATATTCTATCTACTTAAGAGGGACATGGCTTATGACAGCTTGGTGCAATGCAGACGTCTGGAGCCCCATGAAGTGGGGGTTTCTCAACACGAGGGGCCCTCTTTCATGCACTCTAAAAATGCTAAGAAGGTCCATAGGCCGTACAGCCGGTTTTCAATTCAGGTATGTTGAGGAAGTATCGATCAGCCGGTTGACTTTGGCACAGAATATGTGGGTTTGATGGGCTGCGAAGCATAGCATCAGCAACTCCAGACAACAATCCACCCCAAGCCCAAAGGGCACAGCTTTTGGAAGTGTGAGACGGCTCAGGCGGCCGCCCTTCTTGCTCGAGAAGCAGCTGAGGCTGGACGGTGTACTGGTGAAGCACAAGTCTTCTCAAATGAGATGGGGATGTACTGCACCAGCTTGACTAATGACCAATATAGTCCCCTTAGAATCCTTCTTTCACTTAGTCTAGCATAACCCCAAAACAAGATTCTTGTCGTAAGGGGATCAGGGTCTTAAATGCCGTGTTGGTATGTCCCTCAGCGAACGTCCGTAGTTCTCCCGTGATGTTGCTTGCCCTTGTTGACGCCTCTTGAAAGTCTTGGTTCCCATAAAAACCCAAAGACCCTGCTCGTATGTACCCTCGACACCTCCCAGGCATCCGAGGTATGATTGAAGGAATATAGCCCCCCTTAAGTAGATAGCATACGGCTGTGAGTATATTCTAACCCCATATTCTATTTACTTGAGGGGGATTATAACCCTAACCCAAGGGTTCTTGGGCTCTTTGTGCTCGTCTTGGTGCGTTCTAGATGGCGTCCCCTCTTTCCCAGGCGTATGCCCTTGGGCCGGCAGCCCCCTGGTGTAGCCAAAACTAAGATTTTCCCAAAGCCATGCTACTTCACTTGGGTTGGCCTTTGGGATATTCATCTATTTTCCCTTATTGAGGTTTTCATAAGGACCCGAGAAGCTTAAGCCTCAAACCCTAATCCCTAAACCTTAGGGTCTTTAACCCTAAGCGCCTGCAGCCCCTAACCTCCCTTGGCCCAGGGCAAGCATCAGCTCCTTGGGGCAACGCACCCCGAAGCCTTGGAGGCCCTTGTTTCAATCACCCCACAAAACAGGGGTATAGGGTTTAGGGTATAGGGTTTAACGTTTGGGGTATAGGGTTTAGGGTATGGGGTTTAGGGTTTAGAGTCTAAACTCCTTAAAGGGGGTTATATAGGTGATTACATAGGGGAGCATTATGAGGGTTATTAAGGGGACACTAGGAGTCTAGACCACAGCTCACATAGGCTTAAACACATGTCTAAAACATGTGTTACCCTTAATTCCTGTCTAATCCTTATAAAGTTATAAAGCCATATAAAATTGATGTTTAGAAGGCCCCACCTTAGACAACCCTTGCCAGAGGCCTAATGTAGAAGCTTAAGCAGTTACCAAGATTCTTCCTTTATAGAAGAAGATTGTACAGCGTAGATAAATAGATAGATAAGCATATGTGTGTGTATATATATATGTACACATATTTTGTTATGTGCTCTCTAATATGTGTATATATATATATGTAACAGATGTGCCTACTCATTATGCTTGGACCTGGTGGGGGGGGCACAGGGATCCTCTAGCTAAGTGAGTATATTCCTTCATACAAACCGACAAGAGGAACCCATGTCCACTAGGCGTAGAAACAGCTAGCACCCTAAACCCTAAACCCTAAACCGTGTGCCTAGCTTTCGGAGGTTGAGGGATTCTCGATGGGTCCCCCTTAAGTAGATAGAATATGGGGTGTATGGGGATCTTAGTATAACATACCCCAAGCCTCATTTTATCTACTTAAGGGGACTATAAGCTTGGACCTGAAAGTTGTGAGTTGGGATCTGCTCTGCCTTCTGAGTGAGGTTTGTAGCCCCGAAATCCCAAATCCTCAAGGCTCTGCGTCCATTCATGCTTCCTCTATAAGCCCTGCACCCTAAGCCCTAGACTCTAGACTCTTTCCCTGGACCCACCCCTCGACTCCCAGCTCGTGGCTGCGCTGATCTTGCAAACCGCATGCCTTTCGCAACTCTCCTCCAGACTTTGCTGAGCAAGAAGTTTGCCAAAACCCAAAAGTAGGTAAAACAATAGCCCAAAACACTTAAACGTCGGGCAATTTGTCTACATACTTTCCTGAACTTTGACCCTTGTGGCATTTCAGCCCACGCTGTGCTTTCGATTTCTTTTATCGCCCATAGATGGAGAGCCGCTTCCTAGTCCTGGGGCGCCATAAGCGAAGATCCTACCTCATAGCACTAATTAGTCTGCCAAACACAAACCCTCAACCAGAAAGCCCAAAGTCTAGACCCTTCAATCCAGATCCCCGAACTCTAAACCTCTCACTTTGAGTTCTAACCCTGAGCCCTAAAGTCTCAACCTCGAACACTAAAACCTTCAAGTCGTCCATGACACCTTGTGCCCCATTCCAGCTTAGCTGAGAAATGCGATCAGAACGGGATCTTTATAGTGTTCTTGCATAATCACCATTGAAGCACGGATGCTTATCCCAACTACCCACGAAGCCCTAAACACTAGATCCTAGGCCCCAATCCCTAATCTGAATAGGTTTAGGGGTTTTAGGGTGTAGGGGTTGCGGTTTAAGGTGCAGGGGGTTGGGGTTTAGGGTTTAGGAATTGGGGTTCAAGGTTTAGGGTCCCTAAAACCCAATACCCTATCCGCAAACCATGGCGCCGAATCCCTAGACCAGTCCTTTGATAAGTCGGGGCTTTGCATCAAGACCAATTCAGTATACTATAGTCTAGTCCTGATTCCGAACATGGATCCCAAGTTCTGGTACACCCCAAACACTTCCAGATCACAACGCAGCCCCATGTAACCCCTTCAAGCCAGCCCCAAAAGGGACCTAATTTGGCAACCCCAAACGCATTCCCTTCCCTTACATAACCTTATATATATATATACACACATATATACATAAAGAAAAATATATATATATATATAACTAACCCCTTAGAGCATACTAGAAATTGCCACCCTAAACCCTAAGCCCTAAACCCTACAAGCCCTAAACCCTAAGCCCTGAACCCTAAACCCCAAGCCCTAAACCCTAAACCCTACTTTTTCGAAGCCTCCATTTCATCTTCGGTTGGGCCAGGCCCGCCGCGACCTGGCCGCGACCCTTTGGGCTGCAAATCGCCAGGCGGAGGCGGGTGACGAGGGCCTGCTGGGAAGGAAGGTTTGGGGGTTAGGGTTTAGGGCTTAGGGTTTGGGGTTTAGGGCTTAGGGTTTAGGGCCTAGGGCTTTGGGTTTAGGGCTAAGGGTTCAGGGTCGAGGGTTTAGGGCTAGAGGGCTGGGGCTGAGGGAATTGGTGGTCCGCTTTAAAGTGCCCCCACGGAGGGACCTCTGCCAATTTCGTTTGTTGAGTTCGGAGGAGGCCAAATAACTTGGGGTTTAATGTTGAGGGCGTGGGTCTCGGCATGAAACCCAAAACTGTTCACAGCTCTATCTTAAGCCAGTAAACCTAAACTCCGAATTCCTAGTCTTACTAGTTGTCAGTAGGGAATGAGGGAGTATAGCCCCTATATAATCCCTAAACAATACATTTCCATATTGCCTACTCGCCCACAGTACCTAAGCCCTATAGACCCTAAACCCTAGTTGGTGTGTGTCTCTTGAAGCAGGCCTTGGTTGCCTTCCGACAAGCCCTTGCCGGCCTCCAGAAAACGTTAGGCACCGGCTAACTTTGAACATCGTCACTCGGGTTTAGGGTTTAGCCATATTGGTTTTTTTGGGATAATGGAAAATAAAATGGAAACTACCATTTAGGGTATAGGGTTTAAAGGGTTTATGGTTTCGGGTCTAGGGTTAGGGTTCGAAAGGTAATCTATGTAGAAGCCATTTTCAAATGGCCTAATTTCAGGCTCTGGATTTTAATCGATTTTGGCCAATGTTTGAGCAGACAACGATTTGAGGCTGAGCTTGCAAGTTTGCATGGTCCAGCTTCTCGATTTTGACAGGAGCCCTGGTAGCACATATTTTGGAAGTGCAGCTTGAATACTGCATCAAGCAGCGGGCGGGACAGTGGTGCTAAATCTGGAATTGATAATAATAATGATGATGATGACGATCTCTTTCAAGCCTAATTCCGGCAGAACCCATTGCTTTGACTTGGTGGACATTTGACGTTTCTGAAGGAAAGACAACAGGCTTCAAGGAGAATCTGAAAACCCAGAAGGCCAACGAACATGGGAAACTGCCAAGTGCTCTGCCACTGCATAAGAAGTGTGCTGTGTACTGCTGCTATCTTCGCTGCCAACACGACATGATGCTGAAGGAAAGTTACGAAGACCCAGAAAGCAAGTCATGAACCAACCCACAATGTTGAGACCTCCCCATCTTTTGTACATCGGGAGTCAGCAAGGAGAACTGCCCCTACACCTTGAACCCTAAACCCCTATGCAGGGGTAGGTTTGAACATCATTTTCAATTTTATTCCTATGTAATCCTGAAAGCCATAAAAAAATTGATTTTCATAGGGCCATAAACCTACCCTAGTATTTCTGAAGAGGCTTCCAGCATCCTACTACTGT
Organism: Symbiodinium pilosum; assembly: GCA_905231905.1. Lineage (NCBI taxonomy): Eukaryota > Dinophyceae > Suessiales > Symbiodiniaceae > Symbiodinium > Symbiodinium pilosum. Next base: position 19,714 of record CAJNIZ010038925.1, on the reverse strand, counting down.
TGCCGTGCTGGCACAGCTGAGGCTGAGCGTTCAGGGATTCAGGGCTCACACTGGGTGTGTGCGGCTAGGGTTTAAGGTTTCGGGTGGTGCAGGGCCGATCTTTTCGGCTTCGGGCTCAGAAACAGTCTATATTGGGGGTCCCATGAAGGGCCATATATAACCTGAACCCTAAGCCCTATATAACCCCATTATAGTAGTTTCCATTTTCTTTTCCATTCTCCCAAGCCTTAAACCTTAAGAAACTATGAGATTTTGGCTTTCGAGGTGAGATCCCCACTGCGCTTACCCCATCACAGGATTGCAGCATGGGCATGAGGGAGTCCGTTTCTGCGGGATTGTACAAATATACAAATACCCCCTAATCCCTAAACCCTGTGCCACAGCGGGATCCAGATTTCAGGGGGTGCTAGGTTTTTTTTGGTTTAGGGGCTTAGAGTTTAGGGATACTTCCACGAGAAAGCAGCAAGGTAGCCCTTTCCTGGTTTTGAGAGGGGTTCTGTGGATGTTGGGTTATCATATGTAAACATAACATGTCCTCCAAACAGTATATTCTGATACCTGCAGAGGCCCCAATTTGATCCTCTGTGATCTTAATCCTGTCAGGGCATAAACCGTTAGAATAGAGATTTCGGGTGCATTCTATCATTGCTACACAGGGATTGCTAGGGGTCATCTTGACATTTTTCCGGCTCTCACGTTACAATCCCGATAAGCTTCTGTATAGAACCCAGCTTCCATGTCATTCTCCGTTTTCTTGTCAGCTTCATTTCTTCTAATCCTGCAACCTAAACGCCCCTGTACCCCTAAACCTTCTGTACCCCTATAGTAGTCCCCTACATAATCCTGTATCATCCTAAATCCTAAACCCTAAAGCCTAAACGCTAAACCCTAAATCCTAAACCCTAAATCCTAAAGCCTAAATCCTAAAGCCTAAATCC